>KK120102.1:79932-115568 GCA_000611955.2 Stegodyphus mimosarum
TTTTCTTCTGGAATTATTTATCTACTTTAGATAATTAAGACTGGATGTAAAATACTAAATTTATTGTAATTTCTAAATACTAACTAATTTCCAGAAATTTTAATATTAAGAAAAGTATATAATGTAATAGTTATTAAAAGATAAACTCTGATTAGTAGATGCTCTTGATAAACTCTAAATTAAAAATTCTTAGATACACTGGACCTGACATCATATTCAACAGTTAAAGGCATATTTAATTGACAAATAAATTAAGTATTTATTATTCAAATCACGGCATTATATAAAGTGGTGTTTTTCATGGTAAATTTTTAAAGCGTATTTTTGTCGTGTTTAAATAGTGCCCACATCCTTACACTTCGAGTTATAAAAGATAACTAAATAAATTTCGCGAATCTAGCCTCTTCACCGCTTCACTTACTAACGATTTAAGCGCTTGGCCATTGGTTGGCCGGTGTATGTTGAAAGATATGTCCTGGCGGAATAAGTTCTGAAAGAAAATTGCAGTTCTTCCCCTTTGTGGTTTTCGTTATTTGAATGAAACTTGAAGCATAATAATGGCAAATGCTAAAAATTTATGCATATAATCTTTTATAGAAATACAATTAGAAATTTAAATTTAAAAATGAGGTTTCTTTGTTGGTTTCATCATTAGTCCGTTGGTGTCAAGAAGGTTAGAATAGGTAGAGTTAGCACGACGCCACAAAATTTAAGTCAAGAAAATGTCAACAACATGACATCACTACTTATGGCGTCATACCGCGTACGGATGAGACTGAGAAACATATTGCGGAATAAAATTGCTCTGAGACTTTGAGAGTACATATCAATGTCCGTAGGTTCAGAAAAGTGTTTTTAGGCATAATTTACGTACAATACCATTGGAACTTACACTGGTCTTCTATGTTTTACCATGTATACATTTGTCTTATAATTACCATTTACACATTTTCATGTACCTAGATTTTATTAAATTTCAAACAGTTATTTGCAATACTTGGGATTTTTTAACATGCTAAGTAGAAAATCATGTATGTTTATAAGGTATTTCTCCCGCCTTCTTGGCATGCCTTCGAGGTGTAGTGGTCAGCACGCTCGGCGCGTACTTGGGAGGTCCGTGGTTCGAGTCCTGGCAAGGACATTGCTCATTTTTCATCTCTTTTGCTTCCAAATAAATCCTAATGACTCTACATGTTAAGTATTAAAATTAGAACTGGAGACTTGAAAACGTTCAATGATGAATAGTTAACATGTTGACAACACTGATTAGGATGTAAACGAAACCAACCCAAAGTCCACATATGGCAACGGCCGTGATAAGTCGTGACGTCAAACCGTGACCGTTTCATGGCTTCATTTTCATTGCACGGGTTATAAGGGAGAGGTTTACTCTATTTATTCTAGCCTCCCTGGTCGGTGTTATGATAACAATGCTAATAACACTGTAAGCAAGGGTAGTGAGAGGAAAGTTCTGCTAGTTTTACTGCGGGAAGCAAAACTTATATGCAAAGCATATAAATTCCGTGCATTTTCTAAGGTGTAAAGGAAAGGAAAATATTTACGTGATTCAATACTCATTAAAGTATTTATTTTCTTCCCTTGATGAGTATAAATTAACTGTTTTATATTTTTCTACAAACTTTAGTTGAAGAACACGTTGATGATAATTGCGGATTAAGTCGATAAAATAGCGAACGAAAATAAATATGTCATACTGGCCGGAATATAAGACTCACATGCGTAATGTTTAAAAACGATTGGTGGAATAAAATGTTTTTAACAGTTACTTCGTAATTCATGGCTCCATTTAAGAAATTAATTCAGAAAGGTTGACTTTCAGACTACGACAATGTTGGTCACATGGCGCCTTTTAGTTAGGGTATAAAAATTAAATTTGTTTCATGTGCAGTTTGCCGAGAAAACTTCAGTGAGTTAGGAATCTCTTATCCTATAGGTTTTTAAGGAGGAAAGAGTTCATAATATGTAAAACTGAAAGTGAAAAAAAATTGTTAGAATTTTATAATTTAAACAACTTTTAATTCAGTGAGAAGAAAGGTCGAAGAAGAAGCCATTCTAAGAGCTGTATAAAAATATAATTATATTATACAAAATGTTTCGAGTTTTTGTGTATCAACAAATTGGAATTTGAAACTCATGCTTCTGTACTGATAGCCTTCTGCGTTCAAAGGTATTTATTAGAAATTTTCGTTAAAAAAATTACATGCATAGCTATTATTAGAACTATTTATGAAAGATCTGGAAATTTTTTTAAGAGTATCTCAGATGAATAAATACAGCTACAATAATTTCTAAATATAGCCATCGTCATATTCGATATAAGCTCTGTTACTTGCTTTAATGTTTTTAAGTTTCCGATTCGAAATCTGTCACAATTTCTTCAACGACCATTAATTTTGCCAACGTTTGGAGTTCGCAGCTGCAACCCATTTCCTGGAAGATAGCTTTATGAGAAAAATTCTTGTGGATTTCGGCAGGAAGCTACGCCTCATTTATAAATATTTAACAAATCCGTAATATGAATGCATTCACTCACAAACTATCTTCACCCTTGCATCACATGGTGATTACTAATTGCATCGAATGATCAGATGTTGGATGAGTTAGTTGCAGGAAGAAGTGAGGCTATCCGTATCGGTATTACGTATTTTATTGGAATGCGAATCAACAGACTGCGTTTTATATAACATGACACTCTTATTTATCTTTATTATATTTTTTGTAACTGCTACTGTGTTTATAAATATTTTTGGAGTATACTTGCTTATTAGGATATACATGTGCAACTGTTTTTGGAAGCTTTCAAATGATGAAATATTTGAGTAAATACTATGTAATAGACTTTCTCCTTGTTTCAGTTTCAACGTACGTTTTCACATTTTTACGATGTTATCAGATCTTTCGTGTCTTTTACAGGACTTACTTTATATTACTTATGATAGAATTTATTTCAAATTAACTTAAAGTAAAATACGAAGAAGCCATATTTACCAACTCCATAATGTATGCCATCAATAAATCCTTGTATAGTTGCTAAAAGGCCAGGTGGTGACAGATGAGCTGCATATGTTGCAGCTGCAACCCACATTAGATGGTACGTAAAAATTTCTAAAGCTTCGAAAGGCATGATCCACCAAGGATTTACGAGGTATGAGCAACCCACACAACGGATCATGTACATGAAAGCTGCCGCAGACACTAAATTCGCATGTCCAATCTTCGACACAAGGAATCTTGCGTAGTGAAGAAACGGTAAACCTACTAATGAACCGACAGTAATTGTTAAGCCTAACATATAAGTTGGGCTTCCCAGCTCCAACATGAACCAGAATAAAAATGACTCTAGGAAACCCCACATTGTTCCTAACCAGAATAGCACTAATAGCAAGAAAAATATGGAAGGACTTCTTATCAAAGTCCAAAAGTTCTTGAAAGTTTCAATATAGCTCTGTGGGGCATCTTCCATTTCAAAATCCAAATACCATACTGCCACAGCTGTCAATAATGCTAAAATATTATGAGTGTGGAATGCGGGAGCGTAGTTGATAACTCCATCTCCAGTGCTAATTACGTCTACCAGCACTCCAGCTAGTGGGGAGAATATTGCCATCGCTAATATTGCCCAAAACCTATAAAAATGAAATGAAACATAAATATTTTAATTAATAAATAAATTTTGAAGTGAAATGCTTATAAATCAAGAGAATGCTAAATTCTGATTCCTCGTCAGTGTTTCATTTGCAACATAGTTTATTCATCACAAAGTGTATAAATAAAATATCTAATTGATGGAAACATTTTCCCCCACTTCTGTTAAACTTATAATTGGTTTTAATTAATGAAAAACATAGTATATGTTACGCATGAGATTTTGAATTTAGTTTAATAAATGATTTTAAATATTTTGAAACCCGTAGTTCAATAAACCTTGATATTTGGCGTTATTTTTGGGGATGTTCAGGTGACAAGAATCAGAGTAATATTCATAAATTTGCAGGACTAGTTTAAAGGATTTAAATACAAAACATGCTTCTTGAGCTGCAGCAATAAGAATTTATGAAGTACAGATTAATATTGTATGAGCAATATGAATTTATGATTATTCATAAATTTGCAGGACTAGTTTAAAGGGTTTAAATATAAAACAATTCTTCTTCAGCTGCAGCAATAAGAAATTTATGAAGTCCTGCAACTTTATTACGCTGATTCTTGTTGGCTTACACCTCCGATAACACTGACCTGCTAGAAAATCTTCTTCGCCAAACTTATATGTTATTTCGATAATTCCTTTGCAACCCTTACACTGATTTTTAAATTCTCGCATCACGTAGCAAAATCTCGAGAACATCAGCAACATGTCCTATAAACCTACTGAGTGGCGACTATTTGTTTACTCTTCAAAGAAATGTCTAAAGGCAGTTTTATTTTTTAATGGAAATGAACAACGATTTGTTCCCATGGGTCATTTTGTAAACAAGAAAGAAATGTACGAGAACATGTCTATGTTACTTTAAAGCATAAATTACGAAGATCATAAATGAAATATCTGTGCCAATCTAAAAGTTGTTGCACTGCTTACCGAACTGCAGAGTGGCTATATCAAACATTGTTGTTTTTCATGCGAATGGGACAGCGGAGCCAGAAACCAACATCAAGTCATTAGAGAATGGCCGTTACGTGATGATGTGGTGCCCGGTCTGTAAAACATCCTCAATGAACCTTTAGTAGAGCATCAGAGAATTTATTTACCTCCTCTGCGCATAAAAATAGGGCTTACAAAATTTTTTTGTTAAAGCCTTAAATAGAGAAGTAAATGCTTTTTTTTTATTTCAGACAAAATTCACGCGCAAAAGTGAGACAAAGGCATGAAGAAGGGCTGTTCGTTGGGCCGCAAATACGAGAACTTTTTAAAGACGAAAATTTTGAAACTATACTTTCGAGAAAAGAAAATAGGCCGTGGACTTCTTTTAAAAATGCATGTAGCAACTTCCTAGGTAACAAGAAATCGGAGTACTACAAAGATCTATTTGAAGAACTTATCGCGTCTTACAAGACGTTAGGTTGCAACATGCCACTTAAGTTGCATTTTCTTCATTCCAATTTGAAATTCTTCCCTGGCAATTTATAATGTTCTAGCTAAATTAGTAGTCCTCTGAAGCTAGAATGCTTATAAACTGTGTAGAGAATTATCGTTGAGTTCACGTGTAAAAGACAAGTCCAAAGAAGGGTTAACTTACCCTTTTATTCAACTCAATAATGATTCACAGATGCCCTCCTCGGGCTTACAGGAAGCCTCCACTTGGGCTTAAGATAGAAAATAAGAAACTAATCAAATGCTAATTAAACTAAAACCAGCCAAAGCTGCACAGAAATAACTAACAGAGTTGGCCCTTATTCAAGCTCACCGGAAAATATTAGCAGGCCCGTGACAAACAATACGGTCGAACGTAGTAAGATTTGGCTTAAAGCAACGACGTGGCCAGAAAGCAGAACACGCTCTACTAAGAACTTCTAAGCTCTTCTACTGAAGTGGATTGTCATTCATATAAGAGGTCTTCGACCCTGAGGACCTTTGCCAATTTGTTTCACATTTTCTCTTGGGCTTAAAAGTTGAAAAAATTTAATTCCAGACAGAGTGGAAGGTCTTATGCGACTTTGCGCAGTAGTCTCTTTAAAGTAGTAACGTAAACATGTAAAAATTTAAATTTGTCATAAAATTTTTTATCGCACATTTTAAGCAATTATAAGCATTTCAGGCTATCTTTATTAATACACTAATAATTCTTGAATATATAATAGATGAAATAAAAATTAATAGTATTTACAAGTCCTTACTATCTTTTAAGCTCAGCTTGAGATCGAACGTGTACAAAATATCTTCCTGAACGGAGCCTTGACTATCACCACTCCGCTACTGAGCTCGTTGGGAAACTAAGTAAACATTCCAAATGAAGCTGAAAACTTCACCGAGGAGCGCTATACGCCAAGGAAAGCTAGATTGTGCCTGTCGTTGGCAACAGCCTTGAGCACCTAGCAGGTGACAGTACGATTGGGCTCAGTTCCGCCCCCAATTTTGATGGAGAGCACCCCGGGGGGGACGGGTTCGAGGGTCTTCCACCCCTCTCCCCTTCCACCAAACCACATGAGAGGACTTTCGGCTCGCCGCACATTTAAATTGCCGCCATGCCGTACCAATACTATACATTTACAAACATCCATGCCTTCTCCGGGATTCGAACCCGAGCCCTTCGGCACGGCAGTCAGCGACGCTAACCGCTATACCGGTTGGCGGCTCATCAAATTCAAAAATATGAAATGTAAAATTGAAAATATTCCTCATTCCGTCTTGGGCTCACAAATCGTTATGTTAATATGCGAATTTTTAAAGCCTGAAAACGCATGTCTGCGATGTTATCGGCATACGATGATTTGTAGGTGCTATATTTTAACCACTTTTTTTTTACGGCGATGCTTTAAAACTGCGATGTTTTTGAACAGCTTTATTTTTGATGACGATGTTTTGTATCACGATGTTTTAGAACTACGATGTTTTCTCCTTGCTTTATTTTTTCCACGATATTTTGTATGACGACATTTTCGCCTTAGTTGTATTCTTCGCGACGTTTTCATCGGACACCTCGACAATTATGGTAGAACTTACAACCCACCCAGATGTCTTAATTATCATAGTATATCTCGATAAATATAACAATCTAGCAATAAACTCCTTATCACGATGAAAGACATTTGTAATTGGTCATCCTTTTCTCTGCGATGACCAAGTCTTCGGAGACTTCGTAGTCGTCTTGAGGCCAACCTCAGCTTAAATGTTCTTCCTTACTGGATTAATCGAATTGTGCAAGAGGACCCTGTGTTTTATTCGGCCTCCTATAGCGCCAGACTTCTGATCTTTGTGATTTTTTTCTCTAAGGATTGGCCAAAGTCACCGTGTAAATGCCAGCTATACAAGAAGATACACAACGAAATGTTGCAAAAGAACATTCCCTAACTATATCGCAGCTGGAATGCATACAGCACGAAATTGATTATTACAATGATGTCTGTCAATTGAGAAGTGTCGAATGTCTGTCATGACAAACTTCTATGTTTGCCATCATGAGATATATACAGTTCTCTAACGCAACTGTTTGTATTAACGTTGTATCGTTTCATTTAGACTATAAACGGATAAGTTCCTCAAAAAAATTACGTTTCGTGAAAAACTCAAGAACGTAAAGTGATACTGCAGTCAGTAGCAAAAAGATAAATTTTTAATCTCAGTTTTATCTAATCTTATAATGTTTTCACAAATTCATTGAGATGTAATTAATTTTTATAAAGCTTAATAGACAATTAAAAAAAGCTGCTTGTAATTAATTTAAAGTTAGACAAAATTTAAACTTAAACTGATGTTCATTTTGTAAAAATTTTCCATGTACTTCAAGGTCTCCTCCAAGGAGCAAGAATATTCCTGACTGGTAATGTACCTGAACTTCGACTAAACAGAATAATTATGTTCCTTGACGAAGAGAGACACGTGCCTGTATCCATCGAAATTTTCTTCTATAAATCAGCTTAAAGGTTAGGTTGTTAGGAACAAGATAAGTGTCATCTTACAAGATTGAATTTTGTCTAATTTGAAATTTGAAACTGACGTACTTCTGTTCCGTATATAAATGCAATTATTTTGACAGCAATAAAAAAGTGGGATATAAGAACAGTAATAAGGGCGCTAGATATTCTCAATGTAAAAATATTCAATGATCAAATGTGTCGTAAAGTTTCAGTGAAGAAATGTTCTTCAACAGTCTCTTAAAGTTTATCTTACACTTTTTTTAACATAAGCGTTCTTATTCAATTTTTAATGTAATGCCGTTTTCTTACTCCCTGTAATAGGTAACTAGGTTAATCGAAGCATCCGATAGCTATTTTATTTTTGAGGGATATCTTCTGTATAAGGTTTGAAGAGTAATCTGCTTGTATTTACGTTATTATAGCATTCGTTAGCGGCCTGGTGGACAAAATTATTGAACATTAATGGTTCGTCTCCATTCGATTCCCGACAGCTAAGTGAGCCTTTTGCATGGATTAATTATGGTTTTTTTCATAAATGGCTGTATATACAAGTAATTCCCTCTTACGTCCTTTAAAGTAGGTACCTTCAAGTAGGCATCTTTTCTAGGCATATATTCAGAGACATATTCATATAGCAGGTCGCAATGATTACGTCAGAAGCTGTCATAGGGAAATCTAAAACTCCCATCCAACAAGTTCGTTTCGCCTTATAAGCAACACCGAGAAAAATGGCAAGCGTTTACGATTTCTCTCTCTTGCTTATGGTTTCTCGGTTAGCCTTTCAAATTTTACCATAGACCTTTTTTATGAACAGTTCTAATACTGTAAACCGAATGGGAAAAAGGAAATAATTTAGAATAAAATACGAATAATTAATTCAAGATTACCGCATTTCCAGGCTTCATAAGATAAAAAAATGTAAAAGAAATTTCTAATTTCAGTTGACAAGAATTCCTTTTATCCTTCATTTTAATTTAGGTATTTTCCCTCCCTATCGTAAAAATAGTAATTTCTTACAATATCTTCCTCTGGACTGCGTCATTTCTAGATTACTCCATATCGTATAACTTTTACGTAAAGCTCTGACGAAAACAAATCACGGAACTCTAAAAATTGCTTTTGAGAAACATGAACTTTTTCCAGATTGGACCCAAAACTTAAAATGACTCTAAAACTTGCATTTAACTTCAAACATATTGTGCTCAAAATTTATGATGTATGTCATTAAAGAATTTAGTACAAGATTTAATGCTTTATATTTTGCATCTTATATGTATCTTATTTTACTGCTCTAATGTCTTTTTTGTCGCCAAGCCTTTTTCTCTTTGAAAGAGGGGACTATGTAAGATAAAAATATGTAAAGGAAATTTCTAATTTTTAATTGGCATTAGTTACTTTTATTCTTTATTTTAATTTGGGTGCTTCCTGTTTTTATCTTAAAATAAGTAACTGTTTATAATATATCAATCTAAACGGTGTCATTTAAAAATTACTTCGCTTCATACTATCTTAAATAACACTGCAGTGCAGGTATGTTACAGCCAATCAGATTAAAATTTCTGTTCAAACTGAAACTTTTTGTACTCTTCTCTTCCACGTATTTTCTGAGAATGCGTTACTTTTTGCTTTTCCTCTTCGCTATTGTAACATGCTGAAACCTTAAAAAAATCTATCTGTCACGTTTATTCAATGTAAAACATTCTTTAAGAACTAGGCGTTACAGCGCCCATTTGATTTGTGTTGGATTAAGTAAACATTTGGGCTAACCATAAATAAAAAGCAAATATTAGGCTACGTTTCTGTTTCATTAGGCATTTATCTAAGCAATAAGCTTCTCCAAGTCATGAATTGAATTATTTAGTTTGATTATATTGGATTGAATTTCATTTATATATAGGAGAGAGACGAAACATGATCGGAAGTCTTCAGCTGTCCTATCAAGAAGGACTAATTCCTCTTGAAAAGTTAATAATTAAATTTGTTTTTATTACTTTTCATAATAATTTTTATATCTTCTGAAAAAGTATTTCTTCCTAATTAAATGTATTACTAAGTTTTACAAATACGGTAGTTTAAACTCTTCATTTTCCAAAGATTTACTCTTTATTAAGTTTTATATTACAATATATTATAATTTTCTTTTTTTAAGGGGATAATCTCTTTTAAAGATGTAATTTAAAATTAATAATCTTAGCAGCGTGAGAGCTAGATTCAGGCTTTGAAGGTCCATTTATATACACTCACGTTTGTGAAAATTGCAACACCATGAAGGACTTATGCGAGTGAGCTGAAATTTTCAGGAAATGCAAAGTAGCGCATGATATGCAAATGATTAGAATTGCAAATCCGTAGCGCATGCGTATGCTGAGCAGCGCCTTCTGAACGGCTGATGGATCCGAATAAATAGACGGCTGTAGCGAGGCGTGTATGGTTATCGGTGGTTATCTGCTAGTGGTAAACGTTAACTCAATCTGTACTTATGCCTCGTCGACGAAAGAGAGCGAGATTTGAACAACTTACAGAGTTTGAACGAGGGAGAATCATCGGCCTTCGTGAAGCTGGATTGTCGTATCGTGCAGTAGCCTCTCGTGTGCAGCGTAACAGCAGCACAGTGATGCGCGTTTGGAAGCAGTGGACGGACGAGTGTCGGACAACTCGGAAATCCGGGAGTGGACCCCGAAATGTGACGTCAGCTCGCGATGATAGACACCTGGTCCGCATGGCGCGGACGGACCGTACAGCTTCCTCTAGACAATTGGCAGCACTGTGGTCAATAGCTACAGGTGTTTCATTGTGTGCTTCATCAATTCGTAGACGTCTGCTGCAGTGTGGACTGCGCGCACGGACTCCTTTATACAGGATCCCCCTAACGCACGACCATCGCCGCCTGCGGCTACAATGGGCCAATCAGCATAGAGACTGGCGTGCTGATTGGCAGCATGTCGTGTTTTCTGACGAATCCCGCTTTAATTTGTGGTACCATGATGGCCGCATTCGTGTCAGACGCTATGCCGGTGAACGCCACCTTCCGGAGTGCATTATCGAACGCCACAGTGGACGAACACCCGGAGTTATGGTCTGGGGCGCCATAGCATATCATAGACGATCTCAATTGCTACGAATTGTGGGCAATCTGAACAGCAACCGGTATATCCGTGAAGTTCTACAGCCCGAAGCTGTTCCCTTCCTTCAAAGCTTGCCAGGCGCTGTATTTCAACAGGACAATGCCCGCCCTCATACTGCTCGGATTGTTAAATCCTTCTTTGCAGCGCAGCAGGTACAGCTTCTTCCTTGGCCTGCGTGTTCCCCGGATATGTCGCCAATTGAACATGTGTGGGATGTCATTGGTCGGCGTCTTGCTCGTGATCCTCGTCCTGTTGCGTCTGCAGACGAACTTTGGGTACGCGTACAAACGATATGGAATGCTCTTCCTCAGTCAGACATTCAAACTTTGTTTGACTCCATGCCACGTCGTGTAGCAGCACTTATTGCGGCGCGTGGTGGCCACACAAAATACTGATTCTGATCTCTTGTTCTTGTTTGTTTGCTTTGAACATTTAATCATTTATTTGTACCACTACCACTCAACTGTGTATTAAATTGCATTCAATTATGACGATTCCTTCTTGGTGTTGCAATTTTCACAAACGTGAGTGTATATACTATACTATAATTTCTCAAAACTGTGAAGGCCTGGATTTTGACTGAGACTCGAATTCCTGATTTCTTTGTTGGAGATGGAATAAAGGAAACAACGTGGAAGTTTGTGATTGTTGGAATACTGGTATACTAATGAGGTGATTCCATTACAGTGACTGATAGCTGACTGGTTTGCGTTTTGGTTAGGTTGCATTTGTAACTGAACGTTGAACTAAAAACACATTTATTATATATCTACGAGAAGCTGCATTAACAATATCATAACGACAACTGAAAATTAATATTGAATGCCTAAAAGTGATCATACAGAAGGTAAATTATTGTCCTCATTATCCGAGGATCTTGCTTGCGGCAAGAGTCTCTCCCTCTGACTGGCACAAGACTTCGAGAAGAAAGCCCAAATTCCCCAAAACTGCCCTAAAAAATAAATAGTTTCTTGATTTTAATACCAAAATACCCCTGATACTTTATATATGAATTTATGTACTTTTAATATATTACTTCGATTTCTTGAATGTATTTGAAGATGCACGTGTATATACTTTCTTAAAGACGCCAGAAAAGATATTCTAGACCGTAAACGATCTTGCCGGTCAGAGGAAAGCTCGTTTGAGATTCCTAAAGTGTTCTGAGTTCTTGCTTGGTGTGGAATAGGTTGCTGACAATTAGCTACGCTGTTTTAATTTTCAGTCGTATTTTACGTCTTCTGATTCGTTAGAATTGAAACCAATGTTAGAGAAGCCGCAGAATTATTGGTCCGTCAGCCTCCTGATAGCAAGAGGCTTTGATAACAGACACAGTGCAGATTGCTAAAATCTCCTGACACTGGTTCTGAAGTTATGTTTTTAGCAATGTAGATGGAGGCATTACTGAACAAATCATTATTTATTTAATGCTAGAGCATGTCGTCTCATACCTCTTAACAGCTTGAAGATTGCTACTCGTGAGAGGATCACACACATGAATTTTTTATCTTTGCGTGGTCCGCCACATTGCGGGATGGAGGTACTTAAAATTCGTCGATGCAAAATTATCTTTAGAGAACTTGGTGTTAGAAGAATATGACGTCCTAAGACTCTCTCCTCCATCAACACTAAGATAGAGCTAGGAAGATAACCCTCGTTTTCTTTTCTATAGTTAACTAATTCATCTACTATTTTTATTAATGAATACTATGCGTAAGACTTCGGCCAAATATAATTCATTGAAACATAATTTAAACATATTTTACAACCTTCTTTCTTTTTATCTTTTAAAGTAACCAACAAAATATGTTTTAATTAAAAATTACCATTTATATCTCCAAACTGAACGTTTTTTTCGTCTTCTTCTTCTTTTCTTTTTTTTTTATTTGTATACTAAAAATGCACGAGTATGTGTGTAACCTCAGTTGTTTGAATCTATGTTGCAAATTATAAAAGAACACTTCAAATGATAAAAACCACTGCACCTAAATTATTTACTTTCAGACGGAGCTGCTAATAATTTGATATCCTTTACTTAATTATTCTGTAATACTGATTTACAAGGGATATTATTTATATAAGTTTTCTGAAAGATAGATTTATACTTACCTCTGTCTTCCGTATTCTCCTAATTCTGTGTCGGTTTCAGTAAGAGCCAAGGCCGATGAATTTACAAGGGTAAATCCAATGGCAGAGAAGATATTGTACACAATCCTTAGCAATGAATACAGGTAGAACGTTAAATGCTGTCCATTTCTAATGTTGTTAGATGGCATGCTTTCTGTGGTGTTTAGCTCATTGCATATAATACTGCAGTTGGATGAGATGGGTTTGGTAGACAAAGCACACACTGAACTTGCATAATACTCACATTCTTCCGAACTGACTTTGTTTGTGACATTAAATGTTATGGACCAGGAGTTATTACTAAGCTTTGTTGCAGTACTACAGTTAAAATGACAAGATTCTAAATGCATGTTTTCAACACCATTAGTAACTGAAGTATTTTCACATCGTTCAGCTGTTATATTCTGTCGATCACATACAATTTTAACAGTCCATATTTTAGGATGTGAATTTTTATTTACAGCGGGAACGTACAGTAGACCTGTAGCTAGTACGATTGTCATTATTATAGACAACAATAGCACGTTTCTGTATTTTCCTAGTCTATCAGCGATAAATCCTGCCATTGGTGAAGAAAGAAACTGAGTTACAGGTAACAAGGTATAAACAATTGCTGTTTCCTCAACTGTTAATCCAAGCTCCTTCATGTGGACAGTCATGAATGGTAAAGCACAGGCACTGGCTAAAATAAAAGGAAAAATATTTGATATATTGCTTGAAAAATAAAACTTAATACAGACTTTAGTATAAAAATCACCTTATGTAAACATGAATCTGACTATTTGGATATGCGTTAAAAGAATGCCATTTGAAAATACAATAAATAGTTCGTCGTTTTGAAGACAATGTCATGAAGAAGGTAAATTCAGATTTGAAATTTTAACATTGATTTATGGGCTGAAATGAGAAGATGGAAAGGACTGTTAGTTAGCATAAATATTTTTTTCATTTCTTTAAAATTACAGCGAACTATTTAAGCCTGAAAAAATAAAAAGAAACTGATTAGAGTTTTTACACAAAATCAGCGAATATGTTTAAAGGTAAGTGTAAATGTGTACATTTATACACATGGTGTTCTGCTAATGTGCCGACAAACTGAGAGGGACTAAAGTAGGCACAAAGTGAACAATAATTGCCACGAAGCATGCTATCGCAAATCACATTTAGTTGGCCGATTGCTGATTTCTTTCTTAGGTTGGTTCCTCATATCTAGCTTAACCCTCTGGCTACTCATTCCGCGATTTCCAGGGGAAACTCAAATGTAGCAAAATTTGCTCATCCCGCGATTTTCGCGGGCATATGTTTTTCTTTCTTTATTGAGGATCGCATCCCGCCTTTTCACCGTTTAACCAGTGAAATAAATTACTTACAGTATTAGACCTTTAATTTAGGTTTTGACCAATAGATGTTGATAGTCGTCCACTAAATTGCGGCATTTGAAGGTATTTGGTATTTAGCTCTCTAACGTCACTATGTTTGCTGCCGTTTTCTATTCAGGAATGGCTGCTAGAAAACGTTCAGCGATTGATGAAAGAAAGATGCAAGTAGAAAAAAAGAAAGATGCAAATGAAAACAAAAACGTAAAGAAACACGAATTTGGTGCAAAGACGGTGAAGTTGGGCTTTGCCTTGAACTCTGTTTCGAACTCTATATACTAAACTTCATTTCTAAGGTATTGTGCTCCCACTGCATTATATTTTCTTAGCTTTTATACATTTTACTTTTTTATATTATATAATAAATAGAAATTAACATCAAGTGAAATTTATAGAAAAAATGTTTTTGGATGACATCTGAAATTTTTTTTTCTGATGATAAAAATCTATATCAAAAATATTTTCCAGAAAGAAAAAAACACCTATTTCAATTCTCCAATATATATAGATTTAAAATATGCAAAAAATACACAATTTTTGAAGCGATTTCCGTCCACAAATTGAGCAATCAGAGGGTTAAGTGGCTTTGTGGAAGACATGCGCTGAAGCTGGAGTACTGGCTTCTGGCGAAGGAAGGTAGAGCTATTGCGGTTGTAGTCATATAGAAAATTGCTTGTCTGTTTCAGATAGAAACGACATGGTTCATTACACAAACGAGGAATACGCTTATGCATTTGATTTACAGCCGAGCAGCTGGTAATAGACGCTTAGCATAGCGGACATACCAAGAGCATCTGAGGAGGCATTATCCGTACTTAATCACCTTCGCCAAGACCAACGACTAAGCGCATGGGCTGTGCGTGTCCGTGGCTAAGCGTCCGAACACTTCTAACACTGTATGATTATCGATTTTCCGGCATTATAAACTACCTCACAGGCTATGTTGTACACATGCTGTGAAATAAAATGTTTTTGTACTTATTGTAATCAGTTTTAGTCTCCGCTTGACATAAAACCTTACATAAGTACTTTTGCTATTTTCTCAGACTTCACGTCATATGTGACATCATGTTATATCACAAGTTGCTTCTCTTTTTGCCTACTGTCACCCTTCTGAATTTGTTATCGCACAAACAGAACACGCTATAGGTAATTGCTATTTAACTAGAACATTTACATATTAAGGCACGTCTAACCATGCTGTTCACAAGCTGTTAAAGCTCATACATTGATAATAGAATTTGATTTGTTGGCTTGTTCGCACTCTTTCGGTAATGCTGATAAAGCAGCATCATATTAGCTTCAATAATGTGCCAACTATACATTCTTTCAGCTCAGTTTCTATCCCAGAGAGTAGGAAGTTTTATGCTTTGCACAAGGCAAAAATTATGGGTATCTAATTTTATTAGCGTATAAAGGTACTTTTTTTTGTTTGATATAAAAGCAACTATTATTTGCTAATCTTAATCCCTCTTTTTTTGAATTAATGAAAGGCTTCTGCTTCGACTTATGGGCTTCTAAGCCATTTTACTTCAGTCCGTAATTTATCATTCATCTAAAATTCGTAACCCAAATACATAGTTGTTACTGTCTTTTCAGTTTTCTACAGCCATTCTAGTGGTCTTTCAAGCAATTAATGTACAGATATTTAATAATATTAATGAAGAAGACTGTTGTCGCTTAATATAATAAATTGTTCTCTTTTTCTAGGCTGATTTTTTAAACGATTTCTCTTATCTAAATAGAGTTCACTTGTTAGATGTGAAGTGATAATAGCGATATTTAGTGACAGTTGAGTGACAGGTCTGTTTTTCTTCATGCAGAGCAGTAATCAGGACCTGATAACAGCTTATATTTGCAAAGCGCTTTCGAGGCCTCAGATCTTAGAAGGCCCAAAAATTATCCTATAATTCCTTACAGTGTTGTTTTTCCCTGACAAGAACCTAGAACAGAGACCCTTGAAAAAACGTTTCTCCTGTCTTCCAATCTGGCCTCATTAAACCATGGCAGTAATCATACCATGAGTAAAATCTGTCTGCAGGCATGAGTAATTGAATTAGAGATAGCTCACATGCTACAGTATTGCGTCCCACAGCGGCCAAAAAAATTGCCATGAGGCACCTGACTGGGAACTTGTCTCATCTCGCCTAATACAAGCTCTGTATTACGCATAAAATACTATTCAAACGTTTGACGGGAAAGACTTGAAATCTTAGTGTATTTGATACATTTCATAGCAACACGTGCCGTATGTGATCTGGCATTATCTTGCTGAAAAATAAGGCCAGGGTACTGCAAATGGAACGGTAGCAAAACGGGACTCAGAATGTCGTCGACGTACTGCTGTGCTGTAAGTGCGCCTCTAATGACGGCCAAAGAGATCCGGCTATCAAGGGAAATGGCATCCAAGATCATAAGATCATAACTCCTGGTTGAGGGCCTGGTGGCGTGCAATAGTAAAAGCAGGATCGTCATGCTGCTCTGGGCGTCTCCAGACACGTCTTCGATGATCGTCACGACACAGTTGGAAGCGTGATTCGTCGCTAAAGATTGTACGTCCCCAGTAGGATCACTCCAACCTGATCGATCTAAGCACCACTGTAATCTGGCTCGGCAGTGTGCAGGCGTGAGTGGCAGGTGGCGTAACAGTCGGTTCAAGCGTAGATTTCGCTCTATCAGCCGTCTGTGAATGGTCATGGTAGACACTCGTGTGCGGGTCGCACGTCTGATGGTTGATAGCGATGAATCAGATGCTGTGATAGCTGATCTGACAATTACTCTGTCCGCCCGATCTGTCGTGGCAGGTCGACCGCTACCATCATGAAGCTGAAATCTACCATTGTCCACCCATTGATGCCAGCATCTTCTAATCTCTTGGATTCATGACGAGCGAATCTCCGATTTGCGCAACCTGGTTCTTTCAATCCAGTGACACGACCTCTTTCAAACTCTAACAATTGCTCATAATGAGCTCGAATCCTGCGGTGAATCATTTTTTCACTCGTTGAAAGTTATCCTAAATCGCAATGCAACAAGAATTTTTAACAACATATCAAGAATACCTCCTTATATACATCTGCTGGATGGGCAGTTTCGACACGCACACCAAATTTTAATCATTTGCATAGTTGGTGAAAACATTTATGCATACGAAATTTCAAAGCAATCGGATGATTCCTTCTTGGTGCGTCGATTTTTTTTATTATAGAGTGTATATGGACCACGTTGATGCAGATCACTCACCAGTTCAATGCTGAAGAATAACGAAATGGATGCAACCAAACCATTAAAAATGATCTCCTTGTTCTGGAGATAGAACTAATCAATATATTTAGGATACTTTTCCTCACTACATATCAGGGGCAGAAAGATTAATATGGGAATGGCAACACCATCATTCGATCTTCGAAACTATGAGGGAAAGTCGGCCGGGAAATGAATGCGTTTATTGCTGGCACGTATACGTGACAGTCGGCGCTAAAGTGTTACGCTTAATTTACTTCAAGCCTGCAGTTATACCGCAGGACTGGTTAAACAATTTTTGGTTTTAATTTTTGGCATATTACCATATTTCATTTTGCTGTTACAGGATAAAGATATTTACCAATATAATGCAGTACTAACATCATAACATATAATGCAAAGATATACCTCGATATTACCTGTATTAGAATATTAAGTGAGAATATAATATTTTGCTAAGTTTCTGCTAGGAATTTTCACATCCTGTTCGAAGATAAAAAATGAATTATTTCAATAGTAAACCTCGAAGAAAATTTGAGAAATTTCTTGTGCAACTAATTTATACTAAAACAGATGTGTATTTTTTTCGCGTACACTAAGATCCAAAAAATTCATTGATGTTTCAATAAATTTCATAAATGTTTTAATGCGTTTGAGTTCAGATTTATCTTGTACATTATCAAGTAATCGAAATGTTCATAAAATGCTGAATTTTTTAGTTGCTCATATTTTAATCTTCTTCAATACTTAACTTATAACTTATAACATTATAAACTATATTTACACTTGGAATACTGAATTCATTGCATTAAATATGTTTAATTTTAGTACATTATTAAAAGTATCAGTTTTAATAAATAATGACATTATGGCATAAAAATACCATTTCTCATTTAAAGTACAGCAATATGGCATAAAGTTAGAGACATAAAATAACATAAAGTTAAAGAGATATAACATTAAGAAAGTATATCATTTTTAGGCAAATACTAACCTCCAAACCAACCAAACATAACCATTTTCATTGGCAAAAGCCTCTTATTTATGTTACCGCAGACTGCCATTTTTGCCGCCTAAAATTAAAGAAATATTTAAGTAAAGAAAATGCAATAAACTTTTATAAAATTCGTAAAAAACCTTATTCATTAAATAATTTTCGTATACAGAGAGAAATAATTGTTATTTTTTGTCCTGATTATTTATCGACAGTGTGCAGAAAAAGATTCATTTAACAATTTTGTGCGTAGCCACCAACTGTTTCGGTTGTAGCTGGAGGCTCTCGGTTTTTCATTACATTTCCTAGTCTCCCAGTTTTAATTTCTAGCCTTTACTAATAAAGTATTTTTCAGCAATAAATAGAATTTGTAGAATTACTGAAAGTTAAATTGTGCAAATTTTACTCTTACACCCATAACGAGTTTCAGCAGAATTTTCTCATTGGGTTATATTTTATGCAAATTTTCTTGAATTTGTAGACATCTGAAAAGCTTTATATGAATATTCAACCCATATTTATTCAGTAAATATTTCGATTTAGCTTTGTTGTACGTCAATATATGTTACGTTACTTAGTTTATCCACACATTAATGCACATTAATTATTAATTTTATTTTCATCGTGCTCAAAATTGTTTTGACAAATTAAAGCTTTCCTTTCTTATTAGGATTTTCTCAGTACAAAAGTGTAAGAAAATTACAAAATGAAATTAGCCCCCCCCCAAAAAAACATGAAATTTAGAATATCTATTTAAATAGTAATATTTTTACTTCAGAATCATATTATAGCTCGTCGAATAACTTTAATCATGAGTTGCAAAACAAATTTAATTCAAACTGGAATTCCTTTGAAATTTGGAGAACGAGAACTTCCCGATTTTTCTTAGTTCAAGGTTGATAGCTACGTTAACAAATTTGGCTCATAAGTTTAGTATAGGAAAACTATTTCTTAAGTTGCCTCCTATATCTAATTTTGATGCAGAGTAGTAAATATTATTTTGGGACCTCAATTGTAATCTTCAGGAATTTGTAGAATAAACTTGTAAGCGTGAATTTTAGCTCTGAACGGGAAAAGCGCATTTAATTTATATTCTGTAGCTAACTAACTATGATATTGATTAACTACACTAAGTTTCGGCTAAATTATTTGATCGGTTCTTAAAGTAATGAATCATTTCTACATATCGAGCCAGTCTCAGCTGATTGTCTTAAAATCACTTTACAGTGTAAGTTACATTAATTTATGAATATACTCTTATTTAGAGCGTTTAAATATTTGAGTAAATTATAAAAACATAATGCAAAAGGTTAAACGTTTTAGAGAGGAGAAAATGCAAAGAAGCTAATAACCTATTGCTTTTAGCCTATATTGCTATTTGTACGTACTTTCTGCCAATTAAGTTATCCAGGCACATATCACTTAAGCATTAGACTATTTGTAGCACATTAGGAACTTACAACTCACGAAGCGTTAATTCACTCATACTAGAAATATAATTTCTCATATCAATACAACTTACTACGCAAGTAACTGTGCTTCCAAACGAATAGTTGGTAAGCGTTCCTGGTAATTATGCTCTGTCTGGATGCTCATGTAGGAGTAAAACCCTTATAAACGACGTGAAGTTCTTACATCCTGCGTTTAAATCTGTCAGCGATCTGAACAACTTAACGTTGAGAAAATAATGCATAATTTTATGTTTGCCATACACTGACAGTCAGATTCTGAATGAAGATAGTTTTAACTTCATTTCAAGGGTTTAAAATTCAAGCCGGAAATTTGTTCTGGGAATTTCAAAAAGTTGCAGCGAACTACTACTATTTAAATTGAATAATATAGTTCAGCTTTAAAAGAATGCTTGTTAAAATATGTTCTCTATATCTTTCAATTCTTTCAAGATAAAAATAAACTGTTGATAATACTTAAATTTCATTAATAAAGTGGTGTAGCACAATAAATCACTGCAATATGTTTTATATTATTAAACTGTGCAAAAAAACGTCGAAACGCATAACATTTTACAAGTGCGAAGAACACTGTACGTATGATACGTCTTTAAAAGAAATGTGTCTTCGGTGGTTCAATGCTTTGAAAATGTACGGTTTCTGTTGCAGTCAAAAATTTACAAAAGAAAAAATGCATAACTATTTCGTTTTCATTATGTACTATGTTAAGTTAAATCATATATTTCAGAGAAATTAAGTGTTTAATTATAATTTTGTAACAACATCAGCTTTGATGAGCTTTAGCTTTGATATGGTCTACATATACCTTTCTACGTTGATTTCTGTAGCTCAAAATGTCACATTGGTATTACAAGTTTTTTTTTAAATCAATTTCTATAAATTAAGATCTTTGCAGGAAAAAAACTGAGAAAAAATGTTAAATTTTTAAGAATTAATAAATAAGTTAATTTTTTGCGGGCGGAATTTTGAGTTTTGCTGATAATGAGGGTTTATTAATTTTGTGTTAACTTGAGAAATGAAAGTGGTATATTTTTACTGATATTTCTAACCAATAGTTGGTTAGGGAGGGAAATTATGATACAGAAGTTATAATATGAAAAATGAATTGCTTTTCTATTCCCGTTTTGCTTATTATGAAAAATGAACTACTTTTCTACTCCCTTTATGCTTATTATGAAACATGAATTTCTTTTCTTTTCCCGTTTTGCTTATCAACTTCCCGGTTTGAATGCTTTCATTTGACATCTCCCCAAAATGCAAAACTGAGTCCATGGGTGGTTAAATTATGTATTGCAGTTAAAGTATGGGTATGGAAATTTTTCACTGCTCATACATTTTTTTACCTGCAAAAAATAAAGCAAAAGTTTTTATTTTCAACGTATTTGGGGATTTGTTACTTTCTTTCATTTTCTCTCTCTTGCTCTTTTCTGTATATATTGGGATTTTGTGATTTCACTTATATTAGTTCTAGTTAAACGACGATTGAAAGAATAGGTAGCTCCTCAATAAGAAGTTCTTTTCTTAATTTTCAGACGATTGTTCTACCGATGCTCATAAAAAGGGCTCCCTTACCGTGTCGTAAATAAAAAAATGACGTTATAATGTGTGTTCGCTATAATGAAAATGGATCTGATGCAACCTCATCAACGAGCGACGTTCTACACTTTCGTTATAATGAAGCAATTGTTATACCTAGTGTTCGCTACAGCATTTGTGGCGAAAGTGCTGAGATTATTTTCAAAGGCGGGAGAAAACAGAACTATCCATTTAATTACGTAGCTTTAAAGTAGGTTGTTATGTAAAGATCAAAACTTCACGAATATTCGTCATTTAATGTGCCTACATTATTTCCATTTCTAAATATAAACAATAGATTGAAACAGAACATAATTCTTGCCTAAGTAGTTTTAATCAATTTAGATGTCCCCATGATTTATTAAATTAAGCAATTAATCTTATATTGCATTATGATAGCAATTCCAAAACATTTAAAGAATAATCAGTATTATTTCCACTAAGATATCTACATTTTCATATACCGTGCAGAAGAGAAGAAAAATACAGAAAAATTAGAGTAGAAAATATTAATACCTAACAGTATGGAAAGAAGTTTTGGATATATAGAATATTTATGAGCATTTTCCATGCACTAAGATATTTAAAATGTGGTCTATCATAAAACAACTTATCACAAGAATACCATTTGATCAATAAAAATGTTATCAATTTATTATCATAGAAAACTTACTTTTCCTTAGGTACGCTTAGAAACAGACAAGATGTAAGATAAAGCGGTTATTCCAAATCTCATTTAAATGAAAGAAAGTCCAAAATCACACTTGATAATAGAAACATATTAATTTTGTCATCAACTCTCAACAAGTTTGCAACGAAATGATTTAAAAACTGTGCCATAATTCCTTTGCAGCTAAACTAATGCAAATCGTTTGTAGAACCAATGAAGATTCAAATCCACTGCCTAAGACATTAAATTCTGAAGACGCTGCCTCATCGTAAACCAACGATCGTAGAGGCAAGAAAAAGGGCTTCATAAACTTTGATCTTTTTGACGATAATCGGCATTGAGGTTGACGAAATTAAACGTTTGGATCTTTCGATCAGTTATCATGTAATCAGATTGTATATAGTTCTGGTCTAATCAGTTAGAATAGACAGAATATGTCATGATGCGCTATCGTTAAAATATCTTGTTTTTAATGTCTAACAAATGTATCCTTCTCCCGTCATTAAATGAAACTTACTATAGACATTTTTTATTGCAAGAAAAGCCCACTGAAATAAAGTTTTGATTGCAATAAATGTTTTTACTTAGGAATCCATCATGATCACTAGAACACACTGTGTCCATAAAATATACATTATGCCCATAAAAGTCTTCTGGCTTTTATTTTTGCAATCATTGGTAGCAGACTTACACAAGAAATACTCTCACAAAAATGTTTTAAACGATACAACTATTCATGCTTTGAGATTTTTTAAATTAGAAAATTGAATTTTATAAAAATTACCAAATCTAACTTTTTCCACGTTACCCCAGTTATTATGCTTATGTTTAAGAAAGTTTTATGTTCATAATAAAAAATAAAATATGACAAATTTCATTCCCGTATGACAGAAACTGATCGAGATATTCAATTTCAAAATTTGCGATTTTTGACATCATTTTCCACTTGCCTTCAGGGGTCGGTCAATAAATAAGTTAAAATAATTCGAAATGGTTCCTTTTTTTTAAAGGTCATTCATTGACAATTTTTTATTCTTTTTGGAATTTACTGCTGTGTAACATTACTTAATTTATATTTTTGTTATAACTGGCATGCCAAAAGACTTTTCACACAATTAATTTATAAGTTTCCAAAGGCTAAATTATGTTATTGCTATTCTCATTCAGTTTTGCTACTTTTGAATCATACAAAAAACTTCATTAAGCAAGAGATATTTTTAATTTATGATAATAATGTTACGAATTGGCTATGTGTTAATATTGGAGCCTCCCAGGATTTTCTAAATCTAGAGCACTTTCGAAAAACATTATATTGATCAATAGTTTTCTCGATATTCTGCATTTAAATGCTCTTATTTTAACCCCTTAAAATCTGAAACCCTTTTCTACACTACTATGTTGCTTTTAGTTACGTACAAATGTAAACAGTCCGCTGTTAAATTTGTGTACGATGTCTGAATATAATTTTCAGCTTGAAGGATTTCACTTAATCTGGTAATGTTAATTAATTCAGTAACCCTAACAGACGTGAAACGAATTATCGTTATGCCTGAAACAACGAAAAAATTGTGAGAATGTTGAAAATAAACTTTTCAGTTAAACAGAACTTAGAACACAAAGGCATTCTCTTGTGCTACAATATAAGCCATAAGTCATGGTGATACAGCTAAACAGAACAGTCAAATTTAAGTTAAATGTTGAACAGTAGTCAAAGACTACACAATTAATTACTATATTAGAAGCTGGTGCTCTATGGTACCGGAGCGTCAGAATTTTAAGTGTCGGCAGCGATAGAATGCAAGGCCGAATAATTACAATTGTCAAAGTTGGCAGAAAAGTAACACGTAGCGTGTGCGATGGAAGAAATTCGTTCTATCTTAAAATAAAAAAAAACCTCAGTTTAAATACTGGCTACTCATTTGTATTCTGATGCAGAATACGGAAAAGAGAAGTTATAGTAAAGTCTGAAATTATAAATAATTGGTTAATTAACATAAAATTCCCTTCAGGCTTTGAAATGAAATATGTCGGCCAATTTTTGTCGAACAGGATTCTGTGTTTTTGCATTTTATTTTTCAAAATGGGTAGAACATTTCCTTAAATATATGTACGAACCTAGGATGTAGAAAAAGTAAGATTTCTCAATTTTTTAAGAAACTGACTTTTAAATTAAATAAATCTTTTGTGGCCACCACATTACTTTCCTGTATGGCCTATTAAATTATACATGTTTTTTTGCTGCACTTCATTTCCTTCAAACTTGTTTCCTCGGATTATTCTAACTTAATTAATCGATCAAGGCAAGCCGAAAATGACATCAAAAATTGGAAATTTTGAAACGAAATATTCCTATCAATTTTTGTTGTATGAGAGTTAAATTTTCCGTAATTTTATTTTTTCATAACAAGGTTAAATCTTCCCCCGAAAATCAATTTTTTCTAAAAATTTGACGTTGCGAAAACATGAATATTTTCATCATTTAAAACACTCCTGTAATTAGAAGTACATGAACAACGACCAGAGATTGCGAAAATAAAGGCCGAATAAGGTGGTAATTCCCATTGCAGTACAAAGCGAGGTGTACAACAAGATGTTATAGCAATCCCATACACAAAATTTCGATGTTCTATGGCTAATCGTCATGAAAAAGGTCCCTTTTGGATCCACTTTAAATCCATTTTACGATTCGTTTTGGGAAAATGAGTCCTTTTTTCTATCCGTACTTACAGACATCATGAAACAAATCATCCAAATTGATTCGGGAAAGGTCAAAATTGATATTTGCGTTGAAAAATCACATCCGAAAATTGTTGCGATTAAAATACTTCCCTTACTTCGTACAAAGATGTAAAAATGGCAAAACATTAATATTTAGCGTTATTTAAAACATTTTTATAATTGGAAGTTTATGCCTATGACCAACAGCTGCAAAAAGAAAAGCCAGGTAAAAATATTTGTAGATACGACGTAGGCTGCCGGTAATTGTTCGTTTCGCAGAACCTCAGCGCTTGTTTAAGTCGAAGTAAACTTGAGTATAATTCATTAGAATAAAGATTTTTATCAAATGTATCAGAAGACACAAAATTCTACGAAATTTTAATTCTGTTGTTGTTGTTGTTGCTTATGCTCACTTGTCTCACGTAGTTAGCTCAAACCCACAAAAGTTTCGACTTTAATTGTGAATAGTAACGGGGAAAAAAAGAAAAATAAAATAATAACGAGGTTTTTTAATTCTTTGCTTGATGGAAAAGGAAGTTTTAATTGAAGGTGATGATAAATTCCTGATCCCATTTCGATGGTATCAGGAAAAGCTTTCCATCCGATATCGACAATTAAAGTCTAATTTCAGAGGCATACAAGATGACCAAAGCGATTTTCAGGGTGAAGTCTAGCTGCTTGTACCGCGAATACTGATCAGATGCGGTCAAGTCATAAATTACAAATAACCCTAAACACAGGGATGCTAAAAAAGGGGGAGCCTGCGTTCTTCGGAGTCGTGGGAAAGTGTGGGGGTCTTTAACCATCTAACTATTTTGCATTCAGTTTTACAGAGAGGAAACTGAAAAAACAAACTGCATTCTTTGAATGAATGAAATTTTGAATGGATTATTGAACAATAAACTATAAGGCAAATAACATCTTTCTTTTTAAGGCAGAGGAGTAGAAAGACACGTATTTATTACACCAATGAATTTATAGTGTAAATATTAAGTTTTGCTTTTTGAATGCTATGCTACATGTATATGAAGTATTTGAGCATCTGAAAAAATAGTCTTAGCACAAATGGCTTTTAACTTTTTCACGTCTAAGGACCGTTTTTCAAATTACAAATGCACTGCGGGTCGTTCCTTGGTTAATTTTCTAATTCCACGTAAACATTTAATTGTGTTTAATTCGGGATTTACGAAAATAACTCAAATTAAATTAAAAATAACGCAAATTAAATTAGACTACTATTCCACCGACTGCTTGCGGTGGATCCTAAACGAGATTATACAAATCATTTCAAGACTATAAAGAATAGTGCTGGATTATCACGTCAAAGTATGGCTAACTTAGGTTGACTCACAAACCTAACAGACGGGACGATTACTTGAAATGGCCAAAGGTAGTAACAGCAAGGTCAAAAATGAAACGTGCGCTGGTTAGCGAAAACATTCTCTGACTAAACTCAAAGATTCACCCGTTCAAATACTCACTTCACTTGACTATAAATTTACATCATGATAAGGATATGCGAGGGGAAAATGGGGAGTTTAGGAAAGGTGTCAAACTTAAAATAATTTCTTATGCAAAATAAGGGAAACCCGACGATATGTAATACGAAATAATTACATTTCTTAATTAAATTCAGACTTTCAAAGTAATTTTAATTTAGTTTATTATTAGTAACAGGAAATAATCCCAAAAAAATTTCGGTGATGCATTATAAAGCTAAAACAACACAACTACGCATCGCAATACCGCATCATTAAAAGAAACTGTCGACGATTCAGATGTGTTTCTCAAAATTTTGAAGGTGCTGCTTCATTATTTATTAAAAGAACAGGATTATGGGAATGATTTTTTGAGCTCTCTCCATCTGTTGCGTAACCAGATGAGTGATCATAGTCTAATCAGTAGTAATGAGCATAACATTTCATGATGGGATATATCTAATTTGTTTTGATGTCAAGCAACGTCATTCGCAGTTAATTTTAGAAATCAACAAAGCAGCAATGCACAATACTGTGGAGAAAAGATATTTACTTAAATAAGGTTTCGGCTGTAAAATATATTTTCTTCACTTTTTTTTGTAAAATTTTGCAAAAATTATAAATCAGAAATTTATGCAGGCAAGTTCAATTGAAACTAACATAAACAACTTACAGAATTCATTAATAAGTTCTGCTATTGGACATTAAGAGCAACTAAAGTTAAAACAATTACTATTTTTTTCTGTTAAATTTAAGTAAAAGTCTTCATATGCTGAAATATCAAACTGCTTGTTTTTTAAAAATGGCAGTCTGAAATTAAATTCATGAATTAAATCAGTCTTTGCTTAATACATCAAAAAAGTCTATCTTAATACATCATATGAATCAGAATTTAAAGTAGTGGTAATGTCCAAACATTTATAAATAAGAATGTTCTCTTTAATAAAGGTTATGTTTATTTTTAATCGATTAACTTTAATTTGTTTACGAAAATGTTTATAAAGAATCATACATTTATAAAAATATGCCAAGATGTCTATATGAGTCTAAGAAGAAAAGAATTTAGATTGCTCGTAAATTAAATAAAAATTATGCGTTTCACATAGAAACTTACAAAATGTAAAAATGTTTCTCTATTTGTGGTTATGTTACTTGTTTGCCATCTTCAGTTATTTCATTTGTGATCCAGAACCAAAAATTTAAGTGCTGAGAAATGCCCCATAATTATACATATAATTTGACAGTAATTTGACAGTTCATTTGTTATATGCACAATGATCTTTCGAAAGCTTGCTCCGCGAAGACTTTTGAATAACTGGTTTTAGATCCATAGTCTCGTTTTAAGAAATGAAGAATCTGATAAATTATACTTTCAGTTTGTGATAATTTTGATTACGTGATATCGTTTGCTAAAATATACGAAACTAAAACATTTTATGTAGGCCACTTCGAAGAAAGTTGCGATCAGAATTAGCCTCAGAGTGATATATTTGGAATCATACACAATTGCTCTAGACAACGCGCATCTTAAATTTTCAGTGGAAGTTGTCTAAAAATACACTGCTGGCCACCCAAATTGCTACACCAAGAAAGACAAGAGATATCACCACAAAATTTATTTAGTAGATAACATGTTGAACAAGTATCAAATGATTAAATTTATAGATTTCTGTGAAGTGTGGTTCCTTCTAGAAACAATAGCTAGAATAGCCGCCACTGTTGGAGATCACCGCTGCCACACGCCTCGGCATTGATTGAAAGAGACTTTGGATGTGTTCTTGGGGTACAGCAGACAAAGCAGATTCCACACGTTGCCAAAGTTGATCTGGTGTGGCAGCTTGGGATGTAATCTGGGTCAATCGTTCAGCAACCATGGACCACATGTTTTGTATCGGCGAAACATCAGGGGCGTGAGCCGGCCAGGGAATCAATTCAATCTGGCGATTGACGAAGAACCCTTGGACAATTCGTGCTAAGTGTGGTCGCGCATTATCCTGTTGAAATATGGCTGTGGGCAAGCCCTGAAGGTAAGGAAGGACAACTGGCTCCAACACCTCGGAGATGTAACACTGGCTGTTTAAAGTACCAGCAATGCGTACTAGAGGAGTGCGAGAGTGATATCTAATACCGCTACATACCATAATACCCGGTGCAGGACCAGTGTGGCAGTGCATAACACAGCTGTTCAGCATCCTCTCTCCACGGAGTCTCCAGACTCGAATTCGACCATCGTGGTGTTGCAGACAGAAGCGTGACTCGTCAGTAAAGACAATTTCATTCCATTCTGCTATCCACATCCTTCTTTCATCGCACCATTGGCGGCAGAGACGTCTGTCGTTCTGCGTCAGGGGTAGACGAAGCAATGGACGTCTTCCGGAAGAGACCACTATGCTGTAAACGGCGTCGAATGGTACGCGCAGACATTGGATGATGAGTTACAGACTGAATGCGCTGTGCTATGGTTCGTGATGTGACTGAGCGATCCGTCACTGCCACGCGCACAATATTTCTGTCATCACGTGAAGTAGTGCACTGGGGTAGATGAGATCGAAACCGTCGGTCTATCGTACCCTCCTACATCCAACGGTCACATATCCGCATTACAGTTGTTTGGTTTCTTTCCAACACGACTACCGATTTCCTTGAAAGATAATCCACACTCTCGGTAGGCCACTATCCTTCCTCTGTCGAATTTGGATACTTGATCAAACGATGATCGCTGTTTGCTACGAGGCATAATTGATCGTTTTTTTTAAAAACCACAAGAAAAACACAATTGCGGAACTTGAAATCTTCGAAAACTCCAAGCCTTAAATAGCGCTTCGAAGTGGCGCCACCAGCGCGCGTGATGTGCGACTGCGCTGAAATTCTAATCATTTGCATGTCTCACCTCCGCTAATGCATGTTTTAAATTTCATGTTATTTGCATTCTTCCTTCAGGGTGTTGCATTTACGGTGGCCAGCAGTGTACTTTCCACGCTAGAAAACTACGTTATGGATAGGGCTAGAAACCTATAGTTCAAAACTATGGTTTTGAATTTCTAATTTGTTGAAATGCTAGCAATCGAATAAATCGCATAGTAAAGTTTCAATTTTTATACGATCTCTAAAACTGAAGTAATTATTCTTGTTACCGGGTAAAGATAATTTAACTCTTATAACTTCGAAAATTTGTTCTTTCCCAGAGCCAGTTTTATATACTATAGAATCAAGTTTGCTTCTTTTCTAAAAGATCCTGAATAGGATCTAAAGCTCTTTAAGGAAAAATTAGTGACGCTTAGATAGTTCTAATAATTAGAGCTTTCTCTATGGTGGGTTCATATGAAAGGTTAGGTTTCATGTTCATCCTGTACAGAGTCTATACGAAATTTTCTAAAACGTTGTTACGTGAGCATAAGAGTCGTAATCTGAAAGCCAAAATCTTTTGATTTATTTCTGAAACTGGAAAGTCATTCAGTTCATTTCAAAAGACATTCAGTTGCTCAATGTTTTTTACGCACCCTGTGCATGTAGTTTATTTACATACCATTTATTTACGATTTAAAGAATTATATATCCATTACGAATGGCTCACTTCCGTTAATAAATCATTTTATGCGCATTTAGGATTTGTTCATCTCACGATTTATTATGTATCCGTTACGAATGGCTCGCTTGGGTTAATAAATCAGTTTATGCCCATTTAAGATTTGGCTATCTATCTGCTTTTCAGATTGTTGATCGAAAGAATAGGTGTTAAAAACAAAATTATATGTTTTATAATCTCAACCAACCATTTTCAAAGCATTCCTAATACTGCTTTTGAATGTAAGAAGAGTTGAAAATGGATTACTGATTAAAATTTAAGACGGATATCTTTTTGGATAGTAAAGGTACGAAATAAACCAAATAAAACAGGCCACGCCTAATGACACGATACACATGTAGTATAAAATGAATAAAATAGACCAAGAAGGAGCGCATGCAGCAGTTTTGATAAAGGATAAAGGAATAATAAAATTTATTTGATGTCTGAGACAGGATTTTGCGATTATAATTTTGATCAAATGCAGCCGAAAAAGCAGCAGTTTTCAAGAAACTAAAACAACCTTTTTCTCTTTCTTACTTAATAATATCAATTCAATGATAAGCATTATTTTTATGCTTTTTCATTTGCTGATTCTGACTAGGATATTTTTGTCGATCAAATTTTGTAAAATTTAAATGCTGACCGGGAGTGTAATTTAAAATTTCTCATTGTAAAGGCCAGAGCATTACTATTATTTGCTAAAACCATTTTTGTTTCTTTAACGAGATGTCTCTGTGGTCTTGTTTCGTTAGGCTTACTGTTAGTGGTTGAGTTTATACAACTGATCACTGAATCCGTCGCATGTTCGATTTTTGGCAAACGAATGAATTGGTTGTATGGGTGTTTCGTGTTCCATAAATGCAAATTGAATGTGAGACTTTCCTTTTAGAATGCCCTTCACGAAAGAATTCCTTTATGACATATATTCCTAATGTACTTTGTCATAAAATAAGTACTTCAATCTCAAATTAGGAAGAGGCTCTGCGATTCAATTTTATATATTTTATGTGGTTTTTCAAACGTTGAAATCTCGAAACCTGTTAGTGTTTCGAGAGAGAAGTTCAGTAATCAAGCAATAGTTAACATTTTTGGCTACCTGAATGACACTTTTCCCCTATAGATGACACCTTTAAGGATAATTTTAATTAATATGAAAGACTGTTTTTCTTTTGCATTCCTTATATCAGCATGAGCTTTGGAAAAATTGAATTTAACACTAATTTAATTCCTGGTGAAAGAAAACTGAATAATGTTCTTGGTAATTTATAGGCTAATTGTTTTTTGTAGTAATAAGAAATGTTACAGTTAGAGAAATGTATGTATTCGTTTTTAGTAACCTGCAGCAAATTTAATAAGTTTTAGATTCGTTTTCATTCTTAAAGTTTGGATGATCTACAGCGCAAGCGGCGTAATTCAACCTTTTATGAAATAAGAGTCAAATAGATATGGGGTAAGTTCGAAATAAAGAACTTTCAGTTCTGGGAAAAACTTACCTCCTAAATTTACAATCTGAGCTAGCAACTTCATGTTATGGCACAGAATACGTCCTCTTTTGTTTCAGAACAAAAAGCTAGCAAACCCATGCCTTCAAACAAGGTCTTTGTTTAAGTTCAGTGCTTTCCTTTTGAAGGTCCACCTCGACATCGGCAAAATTTCTCGGAGGGGGAAGCGGCTGACGGATCTGGCACACACGCTGCGGCATGGTTTCCATCGTGAAGCAGAACAGATTTTGGTGGTACCCAGCTCTAGATCTCATAATGACACCCTCCACAGTGGGTACACTGTAACAATTGGCGATGAACCGTAATGGTATGTCGTGCCGAAGTAGGTCTGCGTGCATTCTAAATCTTAAGATCAGCGAGGTACGGAGAGGTGTGCTGCAAGTACGATGAGAGCGCTCATGGTTATTGTTCATGATTCTCAGATGCGCATTTTACTTTAAAATACAGTAATTAGGAAAAGGATTAAATTAAATAATTAAGATGGAATCAATTATAGAAGTTGAGACTTAGATAGACGTGACTTGAAATGTCCTTAAAAACTTCATAGCCAATCGCGCATAACAGTACAATTTGTACTAAAATTTAAAGAAAGTTGTAGCATAAATAATAAATTTCATTATATGGTCTATTGTAAGAGACTGCTATACAGTGAGGTTGACTTTTTTCAAGGTCTAGAAGCAATGGAACAAGTGACATTCTAAAAGGCTGCAAGTACTTTAGCACTTATCAGCAAAAATGATAAGCTTTTAATTACATTCTGCCTGTGGATCATTTACTTTGGAAACTTGACTACTTCTTCTATTCAACTTTACAAAATTTTGCAACATCAAATGTTCGAGGAGGAAAACTGTAAAACTTATTTCAGCTAATTTACCTGAAACTCAATGACTTCTAATGTACTCTGTTGAAACTTTGTACTTGTTAATTGCAAACAAAGAAACTCGATTATTTTCTTAAATTTTATGTTATTTCTATACTACTAGAATTATGTCATCTGTCTGAGAGTAACATCAGTTTAAGTTCATCGTGACCAAGAGACAAGGCTTACGACTATCGTCTGCTTAGTCTTTGGGTACCTTATAAGAGACAAATTTGCCTAGTTTCGTCGAAGAATCACACGATAGGCGGATGTGATAGTCTTCCACCAGCCTCTCTAGAGGATTTCCTCTCGACTATATTTTAAGTCGCAAAATCCCATGTCGCAAAGACACTATGAACCTAAGGCTCTGGCAACCTGCTGCGCTATCTCCATGTCAGCAGAGCGGCCCCAGAATAGATTCATTAATAATATAAGGTCAATAAAGAGGTTTTAATATTTTTATTGTGCTTCATTACATACTTATGCAACCATAGTCAAACACTACGAACTCCCAGGTAGCAAAATTAACAACTTCAGCAATCGCATTCCACAAAATCTTTTAACAATCATGCCAGATATACAAGCAAGCACAACGAGTGAAGCCCTAGACGTATTCACAACGCATATGTTAGGCACATTATGCAACACAAGTGAGGAAATACTGCCAAGCAGACAGGTAAAGGAACTATACACTCTTCATTGGTGGACCGAGGATTTTCGCTAGCAGCAATGAATGCAAAGTACTGCGTCGTAGACTGAATACAGAGAAACGACTGAATATTCCAACTACAACTTTAGAATAATTTAGAAAGGAAAGAGCAGTGTACAAAAGAATGATCATCGATGCTAAGATTAAAAGCTGGAGAGGCTTCTGCATTAAAAGTAGAGACATGTTTGGAATTTTGCACAAGATTGCTAAGAACAAAGTCTACACGCCTACGCAATTCCGTCTTCAAGAATCTCCGTGTACAAATAATACAAAAAATGACGTGACAGAAACACTCAACAACATCTTGGATGCAATCTTCCCAGCAGCCTATCCTTCAGAAGACACAGCGGAGCAACAGCACATTCGTGCAAACTATATAGTAGCCAGCAATGCAGATGATAAAGATTTCACAAAATAAGAAATATAACAGATCTTCAAGAACCTTTCTTTAAAGAAAGAACCTCGCCCAGACGGTACAAATTACGCAAAAGTCAAAATTATTTATAAAAGTTTTCCAGCACGTTTTCTTAGTTTTCTTCAACAAAATTCTGCATGCCGTCCTCTTAAGCACTAATTTCAAAGTCGGACAAGTCATATTCTTCCTTAAACACAACATAGACCCTAGTTGCTTGGTTTCCTACCGTCCAATGTGCCTGCTTTCAGCGCTAGGAAAAGTATACGTAGAACGTCTAGTCAACCGCCTGAAGCATCACGTACACAAAGACAACGCAATCAGGGAACATCAATACGACATTATATAAGGGAAATCTACCATACTGCGCTCATGTCTGTGAAAACTACAACTTGAAAAATAGGTACAATAGCACCACACAGTCATCCTCAGCCTCGATCTTAAGAGTGTATTAGATACCTTGTGGTAGCCAACTATTAAACATGCACTGAAACAAGCAAGATGCCCAGCAAACATACATCAAGCTTTCACTAGTTATCTCTCGAACCGCGAGCAGATCGTCGTGCGTAACAATAATACAACTCAAACAGACACAAGGAGACCCACAAGGGTCATATGCCGGTCCTGTCTTATGGAATTTGATTTTCAATAGCATATTAACTACTACCTGGCATGAGCACACAAAGTAATAAATAACTTACGCAGATAACGTCGCTTTCATACTGCGAGGGAAATCTAGAAATGAGCTGCAGATACATGGAACTCGGACTCTCAGCAGTTTTATGATCTCTGCAGGGCCTTGAAATTGACCATATCAGAAGGAAAATCCAAGGCCTTTATAATTCCGAAAAAAAAGGATTCAGGAGCAACATTAGTCCAAGAACAACAGCAACAAGATTAAAATCATGAAAGAATTTAAATACCTGGGCCTTACGTGGGATAAAAGACTAACTTGGATTGCCCCCATTAAGGAACTCAAAGAACGTACCAGCCGCATTGCCCCAAAACTCCGACAGTTCCAAGGAAAAATTGGAGACTGAGTTCTCAGATTGAAAAGACTGTCTACTCAACTTTTATAGAAAGCGTGGTTACGTATGCTGCTGTATTCTGGGGCCAGCCGATGCAAAGGAGGAAAGTAAAACATCTTCTCAGTGTCCAGTGCCCATTTGCGCTAAGCATCAGAGGGGCATTTCGCAACACTACAACGGCAACTGCATCGGCTAATGTCCTGGCAGATCTAACATCACTGCATATTCGTGCTGAGCAAGAAGCAGTAATTCAATCAGTATTTTATCTTTGCATTCTCAGTCTTTTCAATGTGTGGCATTATCCAAACAATTATGAAATGCCAACGAAAACGCTACATGTTCACCCAGCACTTAAAGGGCAAGGTATAAACGTACATCTGCACCATCATAACATCCCCACCAATAACGCTCCGGCTATATACACGGATAGCTTACGTATGGAAGATAAAGTTGGCAGCGCACTAATTCTTCAAAATGGAGAAGAAACTTTGCATCTATCGAAGCAGCAACTAAGCGATAATAATACCGTGTTTCAGGCAGAAGTAGTAGCTATCTACAGAGCTATTCAGCACATCACAAATCAGTCAATACTAAACCATCACCCCACATTCCCTATTGTTTCGCAAATCCAGAGAGATTTATGGAGGCATCAACATCATAATATCACGCTCTCCTTGGTGAAAGCGCATACTGGAGTGAGTTGAAAAGAAATTGCTGACAGATTAGCCAAAAAAGAAACATCAGAAAGTATTCATAATCCCCAACCATCACTTTGGACACGTTCATACTTGAAGAAGCAACTGAAAAGCAAGGCAGAAATCAAATGCCAAGCAGAGTGGGATGCATGTGAAACAAGGCCGTTGCTCTTACAACTATTTCACGCAAGTAGACGACAAACGCAACATCATTTCCACGCAGTTAACAAGATTTATTTCAGGACATGGTCCCTTTTCCCGAATGTTTTAATCGACACGGCGTCAGCAACACCGATCTCTGTTGTCTGTGAAGAAATTGGTACCACAGACCTTTATCATACCATCTGCCCACTTATCAAAGAATAGCACCTTAACATCCTTCGTAACAATGCACAAGCCTTCTGCAAGTTTATGGTAAAACAACGCCCACTGATGGCAAAGATCGCCCAGATTATCGACAAGCTTGTAAAACTCGAAGCTGATCAATTCTTCGTT
>KK120102.1:124959-157971 GCA_000611955.2 Stegodyphus mimosarum
AAAAAAAAAAGCACATGAAATTGCTGAACACTTAAATGAAAGTCCATGCTACTCTATTCTAAAGATCCTAGAATTTTTGACACCGCTACATTCAAAAACGATACTAAATTACCTTGTACGGATTTATATTTATTTTAAATAACTAATTTAATTTAATTCGAAATTCCTTTCCTGTAAGCCTTCATTTTCCTCTAATTGTCAATGGCAGACTATTTAAATTTGGTAGCGCGCGTAAAGTAATGCAAATTCTACCAGTGGGAGAAAAGGTTTAAGTATCAAGTTCTAGAAGAAAAAGTAAGAGAATGTGGGAAAACTTTGTGCTTGTTGTAGCGCGAGCTTCGGCTTAGCATTGATTGCTGGTTTAACTTGGCGTAACAGCTATTACTTTGCTGCCACTAAATCTTTAACGCAGTATTAGGAAACAGGATAGTCTGTAGCTTAATTCTACTACTTGTTAATATCTTCAAATTTTGAGTTTAGTTCTTACTGTTTCAGTTACCGCCCAAGCAGAGGCGTAGTTTGTTAGCGTCGAGTTGACGCAGTGTAAATTTATGAAGAGTGTAATAAAGGGTAATTTTAACTCTTTTTGTGTGCAGTCACTACTCTTCCAGCTTTCACACAAAAGTTAGACAAGCAGACCCTACAACCGTATTAACTTTTACATTCCTAAATTCAACGAAACATTTCGTTCCTTTGTTTTCGGTTTCGGAAAATTCACACATTTTAGCCAAATAATTAGTCGTCAGACTTTTTTCAGTGCTCCGTATACCAATCTTTCTACTGCATAAAACTTACTGGAATTTAAGTGCATTACTCTTTCTGCATCTATGCTATTTTTTGCGTTAGTTTATTGTTAGCTATATTCCATTGGAGAAGCATTGAATTATCTCGAAAACAGACTCGGAGAGATTCATTTGATATGCTCGGAAATTAATAAATCAGTTACCTTTCAAAGAACCCGTACGGTTAAGCGTAATTAGATAACTGGTTGCATTTATTTAACTAGCCTTGCTTCAATGTAATTATAGGTTTCACAGTTAAATAGAACTAAATTTCAGTAAGACGGGCAAGGGGTAAAAATTTAACTAGTTTACTAGACTGCTCCTTATAGATAACAACTTAAAATTAATAAATACTAGCCACTGGTACTTGCGGGTTTCAGTAACTCAAATATTAAGCACTTGGACCGTCACTGCAAATTTCACGATTTCTTTCTCAGAAGCTTCTTTGATTTATCTACATGATATTTAACTTCCATTTTAGTAATTAAAATAAAAAAATAGGTTGGAATATCTTCATTATTTGTAGAATATACCATCCACTGGGGAATGGGAATAACAACGTCCGTCAAATCTGTGCCAAATTCGTGTCCAAGCTAAACCACGCAGAGGAACACGTTATTTCTAGCCGGTCTACGAAGAGAAACCAGCTTATGTGCGGAAAATTGTTAAACAAATATGGCAAAATTAAAAATATTTTTATTTCTTGATTTTCATGTTTAATAATGAATAAAATTAAAATTAATAGAAATTTATGTTTATATTCCCTGTTTATTTCCAGTAAATTTGTCCATCACATGTCCATCCATATGTCACATCACAGAAGCCACGTTTCTATAAATTCACTTATATTCTACGAATATGAATGTAGCTGCCCGAAAATTCGAAATACACTGCTGGCCACCCAAATTGCAACACCAAGAAAGACAAGGGATATCATAACAAAATTTATTTAGTAGATAACATGTTGAGCAAGTATCAAATGATTAAATTTATAGATTTCTGTGAAGTGTGGTTCCTTCTAGAAACAATAGCCAGAATAGCCGCCACTGTTGGAGATCACCGCTGCCACACGCCTCGGCATTGATTGAAAGAGACTTTGGATGTGTTCTTGGGGTACAGCAGACAAAGCAGATTCCACACGTTGCCAGAGTTGATCTGGTGTGGCAGCTTGGGATGTAATCTGGCTCAATCGTTCAGCAACCATGGACCACATGTTTTGTATCGACGAAACATCAGGGGCGCGAGCCGGCCAGGGAAGCAATTCAATCTGGCGATTGACGAAGAACCCTTGAACAATGTGTGCCAAGTGTGGTCGCGCATTATCCTGTTGAAATATGGCTGTGGGCAAGCCCTGAAGGTAAGGAAGGACAACTGGCTCCAACACCTCGGAGATGTAACACTGGCTGTTTAAAGTACCAGCAATGCGTACTAGAGGAGTGCGAGAGTGATATCTAATACCGCTACATACCATAATACCCGGTGCAGGACCAGTGTGGCAGTGCATAACACAGCTGTTCAGCATCCTCTCTCCACGGAGTCTCCAGACTCGAATTCGACCATCGTGGTGTTGCAGACAGAAGCGTGACTCGTCAGTAAAGACAATTTCATTCCATTCTGCTATCCACATCCTTCTTTCATCGCACCATTGGCGGCAGAGACGTCTGTCGTTCTGCGTCAGGGGTAGACGAAGCAATGGACGTCTTCCGGAAGAGACCACTATGCTGTAAACGGCGTCGAATGGTACGCGCAGACATTGGATGATGAGTTACAGACTGAATGCGCTGTGCTATGGTTCGTGATGTGACTGAGCGATCCGTCACTGCCACGCGCACAATATTTCTGTCATCACGTGAAGTAGTGCACTGGGGTAGATGAGATCGAGACCGTCGGTCTATCGTACCCTCCTACATCCAACGGTCACATATCCGCATTACAGTTGTTTGGTTTCGTCCAATACGACTACCGATTTCCCTGAAAGATAATCCACACTCTCGATAGTCCACTATCTTTCCTCTGTCAAACTCGGATAATTGATCAAACGATGATCGCTGTTTACTACGAGGCATAACTGACCGTTTTTTTTTTGGAAAAAAATACACAATTGCCGAACTTGAAATCGCTGAAAACTCCAAGCCTTAAATAGCGCTTTGAAGTGGCGCCACAGTCGCGCGTGATGTGCGTCTGCGCTGAAATTCTAATCATTTGCGTATCTCACCTTCGCTAATGCATGTTGCAAATTTCATGTTCATGCTTCGTTCAGGGTGTTGCATTTACGGTGGCCAGCAGTGTAAAACACTGCGAATTATCTCGTAATTGGTGCCCTTCCAACAGCGCAAACTGCAAGTTTTCAGATAGTTGGCAGTTAATATATTAATGTAGTGAAACACGCAAACTTAACTTAACCTATTAACTCTCATCTAGCAACGGAAATTTTAAAGCTACGCTCTAAGAGATACAAATTCACAATTCTACAATTCGCCTAGGTAGGAGGCTTTTCTTCGAAGCCAACAATCGTCTGGGCAACTGCCATCACATTATTTCTAAATAATAATAACTTCATTCGCTGTATAAACTTAAAGTAATTTACATTCTGATGAAGGTTGACAGAAGAAAAAGAAAGCACAGAAAGAAATATGGAAATAACATGTTAACTAAAATAAGTCTTATAAACTTCTTCTAAATCAGACACTGCTTTCTAAAACAATTACCTACTTTAGATAGTAGGACTAAGTTTCATAAACCTCCTCATTCCTAGTCTTGCTAATATTTACGTGTGATATTTTTAAATAGAATTCTAAATAACATTTGTCTTCCAATTTTTATGACGCCCATATATTCTTCGATAAGAAGGGAGAGAATAATTTCGCAAGAGTATGAATTAAACTTATTTCAACATTCAGTTAACTTTCGAAATCGAATCTCTTAACTCTCCTTCGATATTGAAATTTGAACATTACTTTGCAAATTTAACTTTAGCGACAAAATTTAGCGGAGAAATTTTCATGTTTACCTTTCTTCCCATGCCAAAATCTCCTATGAAAATTACTTCTCTTGCTGTTGCATTTTCCTCACAATTGGCTTTGTATGTGAGAGTCTGCTGTTACCGAGAACTGTAGCTCTTGACAAAGGTTTCTCTCATTTTGTTATAAATAAAGCTTGTGAAAAATTATCTTTACGTACAGCCTTTTTCATTTACTAATAATAGAAACTTCATTGTATCCCCATTTTTACGTCCACGATTTATAAAACCGCGATATTCAATTTTCCTTCCCACTGTTTTCATAAAATTCGTTGTTCCTTCGTTAAAGCTCCAATACTAGATTGCATTTCTTGGGAAATTATATTGTCCATTTACTGTATAGATAAGCAGACATTGGTTAAATTAAGAGTCGGTTAGAATACCTCATTTAGGAACACAAATCTCATACCAGAAAAGAAGAAATTAATGTCTTCATTTTTTAATCATTTGGGGTCTTTGAGTCATTTTTATTTCCTCCCCTAAAACTATCCGCAAAACGCTTTCATCTGGTGAGTTATGAATCCTTGCTTTTGTTTTTGACGGGGCGGAGTTGTTCATAAAAGTAGATGACAAATGTTCATGAAGGCAGTTCTCAAATCAGTGCCTATACAAGGTAGAATTTTGCCTAAATTTGCAATACATGTTGATATTATTATTATTAAATTTGTTGGAGTAGCATATTGGTATTAATATCTTAAAAATATTGTAAAATATTGCTCTCCAAAATTTGGTAAGTTTATATTTCTTTTGTCTGGTATTGAATTTTTGACAGGCGTTTAGAATAAACGGCTACGTTTTCAGTTTCATGATAGCAACGCCGGAGGCTATGTGTTTATTTTTAGTTTAAGAGATAAACGTTTATTGTTTCGTAGAGGGAGCTGTTTGAAAGTGCTTTTTTTCATTCCCAGTTGTAAGTCGTATCTTCGACAGTTGGCATAAAATGCATCCTTTTCTTGTTTCTTAAATTATGCATTAAAAGTTCTTTATTTTTTTAACTTAGTGATTAAAATTAATTTTTATCTTGTTTTGTTTTGGTAAGGAGTTTTTAAATCTGTTGTGCACTTATGATTGCATAATCGATAAAAGATTGTGCAAATTATCCGTAGTTGATTTATCTGGCCGAAGCCGAAAATTTCGTATCAGTCTTTCGAAGGATAACATATTTACTATTACTCTCTTGGTAACCGTCAGAAAGCTGTTTTATATGGGGGTTGAATCAACTATTTAAATATCAATAAGAGGTTAAACAGCTACAAGTTCATTCCCTTCTTCGTGCGCTTGCTTACGATATACTTATCCTTTTATTTCGATCGAGATAAGCATTATATTTCAACACAGTGGGGAAGTGTATTAACAAGCTGCCGCTTGGATGGCATTTTAATACGTTTAACAAATGTTTGTCTTAACGAGAGTGGAGTCCATAGATCATGTTAAGAGAGCGACTGATCATGGAACTGATAATTCTAAACAAGTTTATATTATATGACGGAGTCTACGGTCCTCATGATAGCACCAAGAGAATTTTCGTGTATGAATGAAAGAATAAAATATCCTTTTACATTTGGATTAGTGATTACCTGTTAAATCTTTCTTTTAATTGAAAAAAAAGAATGTTGGAAAAGAAAAAATGAATTTTTAAGTCTTTTAATATCTATCCATATCATTATTTAACTGTATAGACTTAACGTTATCCACTGAACTGAAGGCTTTTGAAGTTTGAGATTAGTGAAAGATTATTAGTAAAAATTACGATTTGTTACAACTCATTACCATTTTTATTTCATTATATATCGCTATTATTTCCCGATGATTATATTATTGTATCCTTTTTAATTTAAACAGAGAAAAGGTAAAAATAAAAGCAAATGTTTTCCCTGAACTTTTGTTTTCAAACAAATAAAGACTAAATGTATTCTCTTTTCTGGGTTGGGATAAGTTAGACAATTTTCTTAATAGTAACCCTTTAGTTTCTAAGAATACGTATCTTTTCTTTTAATAATAATTCGGATTAATGTTTTTAATCTTTATTAAGATCTTTAAAATCTAATTGCTACCCTTTCTAACTTCATTACAGAGGTCATTTGATTCTTACGGAAATATTTCGTTGTACTCAGCAAGACGAAATTTTCTTACATGGCAGATTAATAAGAAAAGAGCTTTAGATATCTAAGCACTTTTAGCCGCATATTTTTTAAAATCTTTGACATGAATGTAATTTTGTCAAGAAGAAACAGTTTCTGAGCGGTTATGTGACAATTCGTTTCAAGAAGGTTATACTCGCAGATATCAAGGAATTATAAAGGGCAAAAGTTTTGCATTTTTCAAAGGAGCTGATTGTGCTTTACTATTTTAAGGACATTTCTTAAAGCTGAAGCAGAAACAATAATGCAACAATAAATGGAACAAAAGTAAATGGTTTGTTAATCTTATATAAAAGAAGAAATTAACATACAGTTTGTGAAACTATCTGTAATGGCATACATTCAGCTATAATGTCACATTCATAAACATAAACACTCATTGTTCGGGTAAAAAGAAATTATAATGAAGAGCGCAGCCGAAAAGAAATGAGCAAGAGGGATGGAAATTAGTATATGATTATAGAGCAATGGAGTCATTTATTCAGAACAGTTTCTCTTGTCTGTTTATTAAAATGTCACCTTAGGCTCAGACATAAATGGCTATCTGGCATATTATAGCTGCATATAGATTACGGGTTAATATTTGATGCATAGCATGCCAAGCGTGAAAAAATTAGTTGGCCAATTCGTCAGCATCACGGGATAGCTGGAATCCTAATTTCATCCTGTATCGAAATATTCTTGGCCAGGAACAGGTCATTCGAGTGGCGTTGCTACAGGAGGGTGTCGTCAGTACAGAACAGTCTGAAAGAGGTGCACAGTGTGCAGCCGAGCCTTGTTTTGTTGAAAAATAACCTAGAAGACTGTTATCAGGATGATAATAAAGCTGGCTGCATATCATCGGTTGCATAGTGTAATGCCTTCGAGGTGGTGCGGAAATAGTTAAGGGAGAGAGCTAATCGTACGAAACAACTTCCCACATTGTCACTTCTAGTGTGGAAGACCGTGTGTTTATCTCTAACGAAGAGATATCATATGTGAACTGACGAGCTCGTTCATGGATATCAAACATAGTTCATGTCTGAAGAACTGTCGACTTATGCGGCGCTGACAGGGGCAAACAACGCTACAAACAGTGCAGGCGATGCTCTCTGCAACCGATATCACATCTACAAGCTACTCTCAATAGCGATTCGAAAGAAACATTTTCGGAAGTTTTCGTTTTCCGGATATCTGATTGGTTGATTTAAACGAAAACCAGTTGTTTAGGGAAATCTTCGAGCAGCAGAGTTTCAAGCGAAATATTTTCGCCTCACTTGCAAATATTTCGCATACATAGTCGGGACATCGGTTTCAGTGAAACTTTTTCTGCAGGAGATCCTTCAGTGGAGTAGAACTTCGTTTCGGAGAAATTTATTCTAGTATTAAGCGTCACTAAATGTAATATTCGTAACCCCATTAGTGGTAGACAGTTGAGTAGCCTTTCGAATGCAGTTCCTCTTTTGAAATAGTCTGAAAGCGATTAAGATCAACGCGAAATCTTCATACTTGTAAGTAGCGTCATAAAGCTGTGGTTGACGTAACGTGACTTAACTGGAGAGAAAAGGACTCTATTATGACATTCTATCGTTTGTCTGCCTATCCAAGTATTCCCTAGAATTCCTCCACCAACTGACTGATTTCAGCATCTTTGGATTACCTTAACGCTTCGACATACACTGGTGTGCAAAAATTAAGGACGAGACGGTTTTTTCAATATAACTTTGTACAAAAGCTTTCCAAATCAACACATTTAATACCGTAAGATCCCCAATACGTGAAGACATGAGTAATGTAAGCAACACTTACTAAAAGAGAAATCAGAGGGATAAAAAGAAGCTTTATTGAAAAAGTAGCATGGAGCGCAATGCGACTGAAGGCCGAAACATCCCTGTGATGAGTGTCCAGCAAGAAACATTCGGTCTTTAATAGGGGATAGGATCTCCCCTGACTGCTAGGTAGGTTTCACATCATTTGTGCATGCTGGATATGTGGTTGTTAATGAGCTGTTGATACACTGCTGCTCGTTCCTCTTGTACCATCAATCGCAGTTTCGGAATCGTTACTGGCGATAAGTTACGTGCTGCCACGGGTCTCCTTAGTAAGTTCCGTACATGCTTGACGGGATTTAGATCCAGAGACCTTGCCGACCAATCATGTGTCCAATATCTTCACTCTCCAACAGCTCTTCGACAGTAACTGTGCGATGAGGTGGAGCGTTATCGTCCATGAAAAGGAACTGAGCACCCATAGCCCTTGTAAAAAGACGCATGTAAGGAAGAAGAACCTCGTTACAATAGCAGTCCCAGGTGACGAACCTCCTTGGGAGATATGAAGGTCGGTCCGGCTACCAAGCATTATGTCTGCTCGAACGAGAACTCCGCGACCTCCAAAACAGTCCCTTTTGATGATGTTGAAGGGGTTATTGCGTGTTCCCCGCCCTGTCCAGATGTGTATGTGTCTAGAATCGCAACTCAGACTAAATCTGCTCTCATCTGTAAAGAGTACTCGTCCCCATTCATTGTCTCTCCAATTCCGGTGTTCCCGGCACCACAGAGAACGCCTTCTCCGATGGGCAGGCCTTAGAGGTACACACCGTACAGGGCGTCGTGCAAACAGACCACCACCGTGCAGTCTTCTGGCCACGGTAAAACGCGATATCGGTCGTCCAGTCGCCTGTGTCGTGTGTCTAGCGATTTCTCCCGCTGTCTGCCGCCTGTTTCTTCTGGCCTGTAAGGCAATATACCGGTCATCTGCGGGTGTGGTTCCTCGTGGACGACCACTACTAAACCCCCGGATAGCTGTTCCTGTAGTTTGAAATTGTCTCCAAAGTCGTGAAACGATGCTGTGAGCAATTCCGAACTCTGCAGCCACACTTGTCACACTGCGGCCTTCCTCCAACTTCCCAATGATTCGACCTCGGGTAAAAGCATCCAGATGTCGTCTAACAGATTGATTATTCGCCATTTCTCGCTGAGGCAGCAACTCGGTGTGATTTTAACTGCTATACGGCGTGCAATCTCTTTGCCAGAAATACTGATCTTACACCGACAACATGCTTTATACTACTCAGACACTCCCCCATTACGTCTACCTGCATGTCTGCGCATGTGCTACCGTAAATCACCTTACTTAATCTCCTGATTGGTCTTTCTGTCCGCTCTGCTTCTCCGTTCAGCTGATATGCTAATTTTTCGACTTCGTCCTTAATTTTTGCACACCAGTGTATATGCCAAGCGATAGGTTATCCTGACTAACCGAAGTCTTCAGCCTTTTTTAGCGTCACTTAACTGCTCATATGCATTCAAGTTCATTCATTCTCTTAAGTCCATTCAATAAAGTCCGTTAATTCTCAGCCAGTCATTCATATTCCTACGCATGACGTCAAGGCATTCTTGTGATATGTAGAGATTCGCGAAACAACATTTCATTTGATACTCACCACTCATATTGATGAGAGGTTCAACTTTTTCTCTTAATTTAACTTCTTCGATGCGCATTTTCTAAGCACTGGGATGAGTTTTTACCAAGATATTCCTCACTAATGCTTTAAGCATTAATATAGTCATTTTGTACATTTGGATACGTTATTTCTTCCGGCTTTCGGACAGTGCATAACCCTTTTGTGATACTCTGCATATTTACGCATTTTTAAAATTATAACAGACGTTAGGAAAATATTTCTATATGTGCCTAAAGCTGTTTTGTACTTAATTCCCTTTTTATTTACAAATATTATATCATAGAATTTTAAACTTTCAGATTTTTCATAAATTTATTTGTCATTTTTTGTATTTTTACTCGGCAGTAAGTCATAAACTTGCTTCGTCTAATTTTACTTTCCGCCATGTTTTTTTTTCATAAAGATAGATCTTGGTTAGCTTTCAACATACATGAATTATGTGGTATTTTGAATACATTAACAGGATACGAAATAAGATTCTTGAGTTTCAGACAAAATCATGTGAAAAAAAGAAAAGGAAAAATTGTTAGATTCATTTTTTAGAAATTAATCAGTTCAAATATTTTTAACTTTTCAATTTTATTTCAAATAACAAAAATAACTGATGCTGCAAGTAAGACATACATTAACATATGAGTAAAAGGTGTTACCTTTTACTCATATAGTAAAATGTTAGTAAATCAATATTTTGATTTCTTTAAACATTAATTTTTTGACCTTTTTTAAGGTATTTTTGCATCGATTACTAATTAAAAAAATCAAGAACGTTAATTTATGCATTAAATACTGTTAGTTATTAAAAACTTGGATGGGAATCTTTTTTGCATAATTATCTGCGGATAAAATATCGAATATGGATTAACAGTGAAAGAAGGGATTTTTTTTAAAAACTTATATACATAAGAAGAAATATGATTTTAAAAATGTTTTAACAAATATTTTAAGAGGCATTCGATAAATTGTAACCGGATGTATTATCAAAATCACTAAATTTTAACCGAAAGTACTAGCAGAAAAGAATAAGTGTACTAAAAATTAATTCTCTACTTTTTAAACGCATTTTTGAAAATTAGAAGTTTATTCAAGTGGCACTCCTACTAGCAGTTATAAATTTAGAAAATCGCTATCTGTAATATTTGAGAATACCAATGTTTATAGAGAAAAACTAGAAGCTTCTAAACGTTGCGTTTTAGTTAAGTGTGGGTTTTGTAGTCCGTATGGTATTTAGGCTATTATTTAGAACACCAATACCTGATTTGAATTCGTAAACGCAAGTAGAGTTAAGGTAACCATTACACTGAGTTTCGTTACATTTTTATTCTTTTTTCTCACTTTAAAAACCTGAATTTATGTTTACTTATTTATTTAAAATGAAACAGAATAGGACCTAAGCTTGCCAGAGGCTTGCAATGTGGAATTTCAGTCCTTCATGGAACTTTTTATGCTTTTCAGAGTTTGCCTGCTGCGATTGAGAGCATCCATTTGTGTTTAAAAATTCTTAAACTTGTAATACCATTTGTTTGAATTTAGTTTATAATTATGCTTTATAAATGAAACAAATAATTCCTTTTACTGAAACAAATGTGAGTTACTTTTAATATAAATTTCAAATTTATGATTAAAAAAAGACTGAATAAAAGGTTTAAATAAAGAGGGCTGTTTCTTCATATTGCGAATCCATCAGTGATTGAGAGGTAAGAGTCACTGAACACTGGTAGGTTGTCGCGCGTTCAAATCTCGGTGTACGGACTGGCGGCATCGGAGTTTTCGTGACTTCCCCATATTAAGCGCGAATATGAACCAGTTTCCCTTAAAAAGTCCTCCGGAAAGACGTTCCTCCAACTTAGGTGGACAGACCTTGATTTCTTAGCCATATGATCCTAATCCTTCTTTATACTACTTCAAAGTTGGTATCCTAAATTATGTTTTCATTTTACCATTTTTATGTCTTAACAACATTTTGACTTCCATTTCTCTTCTTTAATGGATTACTTGTAGAAAAATCATTTCGTTTGAACTAAAAATGGATTTCTTTCAATCGAACATTTCAATTTTTGATTTCGCTTTCATATGCACTAAGGTTCATATCTAAGTATTTGTTACTGTACTTGTACCGGACTGCTGTTGAATAAAATCGAATATCGCACTTAAAATATTTTTTGAAAGACAATCAGATATTTAAATTTGATTGTAAATGAATGATTAATCTTATGATTGATCTTCTCCCCTTATATTTCAATATTTTCTGTGATGAGATAGACGATTTAATTGTTCGTAACATAATAAAGCGATCATTTCTACTTATTTGTTTCCCATTTAGATCTGCAATAGCATTTCGTTTTTCGTAGTTTCAGTCAGAAATTTAATCTCCATAACTGTAATAAATAATTTAGGTAGCATTATACTCTTATTTAATTCAGATGCAATCTTGCAGTCAATGATAAATATCTGTGCGTGATATGATACGTTGTTAGGCCTTTACTTTTGTTTATCCAATGGCGGGCAGCACTGGTCACTCGTAAGGCCTAGTGAGCACTGCTCATTCCTAAGGCCGTTTTATTATTGAGGCACCTAAGAGGCTGCCAACATTGTCCCCTCTGAAGGGACGAAGAGTTACAACCATGCCTACCCCGGGATTCGAACCCGGGTCCTTCGGTATCGCAATACATTCTTATTTGAATCATGGACATGGAGTTTGTGACTGAAGTTTCTTTGCAGAAAGGATGTACTTAATAATCTGTTAATGCGAAAACTAGAGGTGGATCAAATGGAGTTAGAGATTTTCGGATTCCACACCCTACGGTGCTCTCGATCAAAACTGTGCTAGTGTTCGGGGAGATAATCATAGTGTACTTTGCCAAAATGAAATAATCCAATTCTAACAAATATTAATTTGTTAAAAGAAATTATCAATATCTCGTTTAAACAAAAATCAAACTTGAATAATTTATAAATTATTCAGATAAAGTGTGCAAAATATATTAAAGCTGAGCAATTTTTGTTAATCTTAGCGTTACGATTAGCTAACTAACTTGACCGTACGTGTATTACTTGTATTGACCGTACGTGTATAACTTGACCGTACGTGTAATCTTCTATTACGTGTACGCCACGTAATAGAAGATTTATTAAAAGGTTTCGATGACCATTTATATATTAAAAGTTTTAGTTAGGAATCATTTTCATATGCATTGAAAACACTTAAAAGTATAATTTTTCCGTTTAGCTAAAATATTTTGAAATTTACAACGTGAAACTTTTCGGGTAAAAGAATAAAAGAGATATTTTAATCTGTATAGTTTCCTTTCCGTTTATCGAAATTAGATAACCTCATAAATATTTTAAAATAGGAAAAATCATAGTGAATTCTCAAGCAATTTTTTAGGGTCTTATATTAATAACAAATTAGGAAATTTTAATCTAATTTACTGAAGTGAACGTTTAGAGAAGCTGTTAGTAAATAATTTCAGACACTGGTTGGTTAAGCATTTCAATCAAATATTTACTAAAGTACCATAAAATATATAAGTTAATATAGCTAGCAAAAACATTATTTTTGTTAAAATCATTGATGAGTTTTACTTTTTTTAGAATTTGAATTCAGTGTGGTATGAACGAATGTAAGTATTTGCTCATATTAAATACATCTAAAATTTAATTTAAAAGGCGCAAGCACGAATTTTAAATTTTGAGACTTTTATTTTTATTTGAAGACGTTAAGAGCTTATAGTTGAAATTATCTATACTTGTTTACAAACACGCATACATATATAACTTGAAAACCTATCTTCTTTCCATGATGTAACTAGAACTGAATCACATCGAGTCTTGTATAGATAACTCGATTTAAACTTAGAATTGTTTCCATTTTCGAAGAAACTAAAATTTTGAAAATGCAACTTGTGCGTACATATCTTCAAAAAGTTAATAAACTAGTAAAATTTCAGAAATATACGTATTTTTGCTGTCATGAGATTAGACTTCTTAGAAGTAAAAATGTGAGTAATTGAAACTGCACGCTAAAATAAAACAAAGGTTGTAGAGTCACTATGTTATTTTGAAGCAAGACGCATATATATATATATACACTCACGTTTGTGTACGCGTACCCAAAGTTCGTCTGCAGACGCAACAGGACGAGGATCACGAGCAAGACGCCGACCAATGACATCCCACACATGTTCAATTGGCGACATATCCGGGGAACACGCAGGCCAAGGAAGAAGCTGTACCTGCTGCGCTGCGAAGAAGGATTTAACAATCCGAGCAGTATGAGGGCGGGCATTGACCTGTTGAAATACAGCGCCTGGCAAGCTTTGAAGGAAGGGAACAGCTTCGGGCTGTAGAACTTCACGGATATACCGGTTGCTGTTCAGATTGCCCACAATTCGTAGCAATTGAGATCGTCTATGATATGCTATGGCGCCCCAGACCATAACTCCGGGTGTTCGTCCACTGTGGCGTTCGATAATGCACTCCGGAAGGTGGCGTTCACCGGCATAGCGTCTGACACGAATGCGGCCATCATGGTACCACAAATTAAAGCGGGATTCGTCAGAAAACACGACATGCTGCCAATCAGCACGCCAGTCTCTATGCTGATTGGCCCATTGTAGCCGCAGGCGGCGATGGTCGTGCGTTAGGGGGATCCTGTATAAAGGAGTCCGTGCGCGCAGTCCACACTGCAGCAGACGTCTACGAATTGATGAAGCACACAATGAAACACCTGTAGCTATTGACCACAGTGCTGCCAATTGTCTAGAGGAAGCTGTACGGTCCGTCCGCGCCATGCGGACCAGGTGTCTATCATCGCGAGCTGACGTCACATTTCGGGGTCCACTCCCGGATTTCCGAGTTGTCCGACACTCGTCCGTCCACTGCTTCCAAACGCGCATCACTGTGCTGCTGTTACGCTGCACACGAGAGGCTACTGCACGATACGACAATCCAGCTTCACGAAGGCCGATGATTCTCCCTCGTTCAAACTCTGTAAGTTGTTCAAATCTCGCTCTCTTTCGTCGACGAGGCATAAGTACAGATTGAGTTAACGTTTACCACTAGCAGATAACCACCGATAACCATACACGCCTCGCTACGGCCGTCTATTTATTCGGATCCATCAGCCGTCCAGAGGGCGCTGCTCAGCATACGCATGCGCTACGGATTTGCAATTCTAATCATTTGCATATCATGCGCTACTTTGCATTTCCTGAAAATTTCAGCTCACTCGCGTAAGTCCTTCATGGTGTTGCAATTTTCACAAACGTGAGTGTATATATATGCATATTAAAAATTACTACAGATGTATAATTCAGTGTGGTATGAATATACACGTATATATACATAGGATGTTCCATTTAGACGTATAATAAAAAAATTCCAAAGTATTATATTTAATAAAAAAAAGTAAACCCCAACTTAAAAAGAAATTCTGGAATTAATAAATATAGCACATATGGAGTGCTGTGTTCATTATTCGTGTTTTGTAAGGATGTTCTACACAATCGTTCCACTGAAAGAGATAAGATCACTGTACTGGAAGAGAATGAAAGAAGATTCAACAGTTCACTATACAGCTGTCGAGATCACCAGACATAACTGCTGAAGTTTTCTTAAAGAAATATGTTAAATCAGGTGCATGCAATATAGGCGAGTAATTTTGAAGAAATGCGAGACAAAATTATGTTGCTATCAAAAGTTAGACCACAAATGCTTTGCAATTCATGAATTGAAATGAAATACCAGCTGGACATTTGCAGTATAACTAGTGCAGCGTATTTTAAAGTGTATTAGAAGCCTTCTGAATTTTGACTCTGTAAGGAAATATGAAGAATACAGATATTGTAAAACTGCGTTCAGAATGTATAACGATTTCTTTTATTAAAAGTTTAAGAGAAATACCTTTCACACATACATAACATTTAAGTTTAAAACAAAATTTATATTCTTATATACTTTATTTTCTTATATGAGGTTAAATTGTATAGTTTTAAATCAGCTTCTCAACAGAAAATTATCAATCATCAATAAATAAACCGTATCGTCTGTCTAATATTCCTAGTTCAGGAATAGAGCTAGAGGACAGAGTTATTTGATGCATTGGTTCTCATTCAAATAACTACAACTAATGAACATGTTATCGATCTGAAAGTCTGATGAAAATTGCCAAGGTGCTCATGATTTATTGAAGAATATGGAAGAAACTGTTATTTTTGACAGAAAAAATAGATATTAGGAGACAATAAAATAAAACTACTATATACAATACACATGAGTTATCCATCTGATTGATGAGTATCTTTAAACTCGTGGAGGATGATTTCAGTCAATAGCTAAAACTGTAAACAAATAACAGTCATGGATATTTCGGAATTAATTAAGTTGTTACATCCAAAGTACTTTTGTATGCGTGATTTTCTTGCTAGCTCATGCATTTCGTGGCCATTAACCGCTCCATTGAAAATGCAGAACACTTTTTAAAATGCCTATTTTTAAGGAATATTAAACTGCATCCTAACGTATCGGGATTGTATGAAATTAAATATAATAGCATTACAGCGGGACATTTATAAAATTATAGATTAATAATACTATCGTTTGCGTAATTCTCCCTTGAGTATGCTGATGCTGTAATATTCTTCTATGCAGATGTGAAAATATGCTGGTTACAATCTTTAGTGAGCAACAGACAAAATTGCAAACGGTATTTGAAAGGCTATGATCGAGCAAGTTCAAAGTTGCAAATAGCCGTCTAAGAATCTGGTGTAGTCTTCAACCTTTCGTTAGCAGGTTTACCAGCAAAAAAAGTCCTCGTCATTAATGCTCTTGTTATTAACAGACTTCCTTTTGTACTTTCTTCATAGAATGTTGCAATCTAGTATTCAGCTAAAACATAAACTAGCCTCAAAAGAAAATTAAAATTAATTAAAGAAAAGTGTATCAAAATTTCCCTTTTATAAAATATTTTTGTAACCTCTTTGAATTTTTCTCCAGTTACAAAAAAAATATGAAAACCCCAATTCTTCTTATCAAGAAGAGCTATCTTGAAGATTCGTCAGGAATTCCTTCTTCATTATTCTCTTCATTTACAGTATTTCCTTCGTGTTTGAAATGATTTCCCACAGTCGTAGTGTCTTGATTACTCATATCTTGATTTGAAGTTACAGCATTTGAAGTCACAGCGTTCACACAATTAACTGTTAGATAGAAAGAACAAATTAAAATTAAAATAAATACCATAAATGCAAATTTAATCTGATAAATATAAGAAGAAAATTTAAAGACTAAAAAATACAGCTGTTAAAAGGTATTTCACTTCTTTATTTATTACTCAAAACTTTGTTTAAATTTATATTTCTCTTTCAGTTTATTCCTTTTATATTGTCTTCGTTATCTACTCTACTATTTTGCCAAATCAAATCATGCGCATAATTATAAAACATGTAACTGAAAGTGATTTTATTAAGCTATAAAAATGGATAGTTACGATACTAAAAAAGTTCATTCAATAAAATGCACCAAAGAGGGATCAAGAAAATTTACTTATTCCATGTGATTGAAATCCTAGTTCTTCACAGGTTTCTGTGTTTTATGATTAGGCGCATAATCAAGAAACCTAATTTGAAATATCAGGCTTTCAAATGTACCTTACTTTATGCAAATGTTTTTTAAACTTGTATTACGCATTGCAAAATTTACAGGTGCAGTTACGACTTTGCTATTAAACACTAATCTAGTTAAACTCTCAATCAAAGAAGACTTTTGTCCTTAAAATACCGTTGAAACTTCTTCTAAAAATAAACATGGTAATTCATTATTTAAAATCAAGACTTCTGAAGCAGTTGATAAATCTAATAAGCTTTCGAGATTTTTTTGAAAATACGTATTTGGCAAAAGATGGTGAGTACAAGCTGACGCACGCTGAATGATACTGTTAGAATGTGATATCTATTTGTATAAGATTTGACTTTATAAAGAAATCAATATATTAGCATCTTTAAAACTTGACGTTTTGAAGTTCAACTTTTGAAGTGATAGATATCCATATCTAAGGATCATATTTTAAATTGCTTTATATATCAAAATGAGAGAAAATTTCATTTGAGAACACTTCAAGATGGAAATATATTGCTTTGCCAGAAAATCCATGCAGTTACGAATTTTTCAGTTGGAAATAAAAGTGACACTTTATTTCTGCAGAGGAAATGAAGAGAAACTTCCAATCATGTAATTCAAGAATTTCCTTAGATAAAAAAAAATTTTAATTAAAATTTTAAAATTGAAATGAAATTTATACTTTGGTATTCGCACGAAACATTTTCAGTCATTGTCCGACATTGACAGATGCATACTCTATTCGTAAAATAATGTTGTTTATCATTGACAACTATGTACTGCAGTCGTAAAATAAAATGCTTTACCTCAAAGCTTAATACTTCTGTTGAAATATCACAAGCACCGCAGGTAAGGCATGACTTCATGTCCACTAGATTACTAATACTTTTGAGCAAAGAACTCCTTTTAAATGCCCCAGATTTAAAAGTAAAATGAATTGAGATCTTTTAACCTCACTGGTCATGTTGCTGAAAAATAGCAACTGATTATTATTTATAAAATGTGTCTCAAACAGTTGTTGTATGGAGAGTGTTATGCGTAAAGCGGCACCATCCTGCTTAAATCGTCTGAATTGAAGCCTACTCATAGAAGCACTCAAAATAAAGTTCCTGACGAGCACTCAAGCTATTGATGTATTAGAATTACAAACTTTACCCAAAGCACAACACGTTTACGGATTCTTAAATAACAAGACTGGAACGAACAGGCTACCGCAAAATGAGGGCCTGATTATGAAGTGAAATCGGACTAAATAGTGAGTTTCAAGGAAAAGAATAAAATTTCTCATATCTCATGCGAAGTCTTATGACACGTGATTCGAAATTTCTCTCGCAGTTATGCATACTAGAATACCACGCTTTTCGGAATTGAATCGTAATCATTCATAACATAAGATATAATTAAGGTATAATAAATTTATATAGTAAAATACAATTGTTAGTTTAAATTTTTATCTCCGAGATAGCATAGAAGATGGTAATGATTAACTATCAGTTTGCTTTGCGTTCCGTAAAAAATTTGTACAATTTTCAGAATTTTTGAAAACTTTATTCGACATTATTTCTACAAGATGAATTCGCAATTTTGAAGTTTCGCAGAGCAGGAGTTCCTAAAGAGCAGTATTGACTGTATTGATATCCCCGTACATGCTGAAATCGGCATTGTCGGTTCGCAAAGCTAGTAATTGTCCGTTTCAACTCTAACAAAAAACTACAGAGCAAATGCTTTCCTTGGACCTATGGTTAAGAGGAAGCAATTTTTCAGAGGAAAATTCACTTAAGAACCTTTTGAATAGTGTTCGTAATTTTTCAAGTGGCCTAGTTTTGCACAGGGCAGTGCGGTTACTGTTTCACTGGCCATCATATCATCTCCCAGTGTTAATCCTTTGCTTTCCGTCCGGCTTCTTACTTCTGTCTACTTTTATGTCCCAATGCTGTTGCATTAAATACATAATTATAGATAAGGTTCCATATTTATGCATAGTTGGGACGCACAGGTAACAGATATTAAGTATAAAATGCCTTAGAATATTTCTCCCGTGCAATTATTTGGAGATTTAAAGCTAATGCAATGTTAACACATCATAGTGATTATTTAACATAAGATGTTCCCATTCCTTGTTGTTAGCAATTATTGTAATTAGAACATTAGTTGGCACATTCCGTCATTAAAATATTACAAACAATTTTCAATAACGCATTTTCTGTTAAAGGATAATTTTATTATATATACTTAATGCACTGAACCTTCGCAATGCCTCTAATGCCTTACTGATGCTTTGGTAAAACAACTAACTTTCATAAGAAGGACCCGACTTTTAATATTAGTATCATCCGCCAAAAAAGTATTTTTGTTTCACTAACAGTGATAAGACCCATCCTGGAGGTAGATAATACATACCCAAGCATAATTTACAATTTTTAAATTTGTATACTAGAAAATGCAGTGAAGAAAAATGTAAATATTTTTGTAGAAGTTGATGCGACAAATGTATGAGATAACTTTCATAAAATAAGGACCTGTTAGCATAATTTCTGAAATTACGTAGTTTTTGTTGCAGTATTACTCTTATTCCTAACAGTAAAATTTGGAATATGTGTCTTCCCGAGCTAATTCCTCCTGGTTTAGAAGCTGTCATTCAAAATTTTACAATATTTCGATAAATTGTTTGGTTTTAGAAATTTTAAACTAAACTTTAATTACGTGTAGCTGCGTGGTCGTCTTGTAATTCAATACATACTGCTTGCTGTAAAATATATTTAATATCTTATAAGGTATTTCTTCCGCCTTCTTAGCATGCCTTCGTGGTGTAATAGTCAGCACATCCGGCACGCATTCGAGAGGTCCGAGATTCGAGTCCCGGCGAGGGCACTGCTCATTTTCATGACTTTTGCTTCAAAAAAATTCGAAATGACTCTGCAGTGCAGCCCGAACTAAAAAAAGATGGTGAATGATGATTCTTTACCACCAGGATTTGGCGATAGAGTTCCTAACCCCAGTTGCCCCTTTAAAAAGGGGGAAGTACATAAGGTATTTCTCCCGCCTTCTTAGCATGCCTTCGTGGTGTAAGAGTCAGCACACACGGCGCATATTCGAGAGGTCCAAGGTTAGAGTCCTGGCGGGGGCAGATAATTTTTCATGACTCCTGCTTCAAAAAAGTTACTAATGACTCTACAACTTAATGAAAGGAAATACGGTGCAATGCCCCTCATCGAAAGCACAAAGGTTTTCAGTAAACGAAGACCTTCCTTTTATTTATATAGTTTCAGTTAATGCAATTAAATAAGCATATATGACATATTTAGATCCTTTCGATAGAAGGAAAGATGATTAAAGAGATATTATGATGACATAAGTAAGTATAATTAAACTGTATACTTTCTTGATTATACTGGAAAAAAAAGTGGCGAAAATGAAAGTTTTCAAATAAGCATTATTTTGAATAGGCTATATATACACTTATTATGACGAAAACATCAGGAATAGATGACCGAGAAATTAAGAATTAAATGCAGATTTCCTCTGATAAATTTGATTTTTGAATGCACACAGCAGCGAGTTACGATGCAGTTAATTTGTAGATTACAAGTCAAGCACCAATGGTACGAGGCTGAAATTAGAAGCACTTTAATTGAAGCTGGTAGGACTATGAATCGAGGTTAATTTCATAGATGGACACTGTCTATAATATAAATAAAAACTAGAAGAATTTCATTTATTAAATTTAAGCTGTAAATAAAGAATTCTTTGAATGTTAACGCAGGATTAATGCAAGAGAAAACATAATTGGAAGCAATATCGAACTGCAGTTATAAGGTATTTCTCCCGCCTTCTTCGCATGCCTTCGTGGGGTAGTGGTCTGCATGCTCGACGCGTAACCGAGAGGTCCGTGGTTCGATTCCCGGCGAAGGCGTTGCTTATTTTTCAACTCTCCTGCTTCGTAATAACCTAATGTCTCTACACTGGCGCCCGAACTAAAAAGGTGGTGGATGATGATTCTCCACCACCGCGATTTGGCGATTGGGTCCCCAAAATCCCAGTCGCCCTTTAAAAGGGGAGTATATAAGGTATTTCTCCCGCCTTCTTCGCATGCCTTCGTGGTGTAGTGGTCTGCATGCTCGACGCGTAACCGAGAGGTCCGTGGTTCGATTCCTGGCGAAGGCGTTGCTCACTTTTCATGTCTGATGCTTCCCAAAAATACCTAATGTCTCTACACAGTTAATATAATAGAGAATTATGATGTTTGAAACCAAATGATTTTATTTATTTTGGAAACTGAGAACGACTGTACTTTTCTATTGGATGAATCGTGTAGAGAAAATCATATGGATAATTTCAAACATCATGTCTCTATGTACTGTTCATACTGATCATTTAAGAATGTAGAAAATCATGCTTCCAAAGTTAAATACCAATAATTAAAATGAAAATAAAAATGTAAATGTTTAGTTAAGCTCAATGAAAAGCACACAGGACGTTATACATAATAATAGGTACCAGCATGTATTTAGAAAAAAATATTAATTAAATAATCAAATTATTCACATTATATAAAGCAACAGGCGAATGCTGGAAGTCAAGATCAAAGATAAAGTTTCTCTAAATAAGCTGCGCGAAAACGCAGGCCAAAAAGCATTGTTCACGCTCAACCCAAGCCCGAAAGCTGTGATTCATGCTAAGAGTGAATGTTTGCGGGATTGAAGCTATTCGGGCAGCATAAAGACTGGCAATTAATTGAAATCTTAGAAAGAGTTCCTTAAGCTGTGTTCCACACATGGTCCTTCAAATGAGCAAACTCGTTGCGTCATTCCATATGAAGAAGTGTTTAAAAAAGTAAGTAAGGCTATGTAACCTATAGTATCATGAGCCCTTGCATTGTAAGCTGAAGAAATAGTATTAGGATAATGAAATCGAGAAATTGGCGAATGCGTTAGTCAGAGATGTCATCTTGATAGCATACTGCAGTCACTATAACGTAAGGGGAGATGTGGAGGACAATGCGACAGCAGAGAGAAATCCGAGCCCCAAACAATCAAACTTTAAACATTATAGATTCGCGTATCGTGGGTACTAATGGGTACCAAGCCTTTGTAAAATCAGCATTCGTCGGGAGTCATGGCCAGATAAAATTGTGACTTATCTGTAAAACGCTCCCTTTTTTATTGTCATAGGTTTCAACTGAGGTGATCACAAGCCCAGTTTAACTAAGCCCTTCCGCGTGAACATGTTAATGGTATGACGATAAATGGACGACTTGCACAAAGCTGACTTTCATGCAGCGTTCTGGAAACAGTTTTCCACAAGGTAATAGACGTACAACGTTTTCTCTTGGAGCCTGAAAATGAGATAACAAAAAGGCTCTGAGCTATTTTTTTTCTCACTGTAGGCATACAAGAATTTCAGCAGGTTGATGCACTGCGAATAAGCTATCGCGTTGGTCATTCAGAAACTGTTAACATTCCATTTTAGAGGCAATGAACGTTAATTCTTATAGTGATTCTATAGTGATGATTCCTTGTGATGAAACAGTTGGCATTTAGGAGCCAGGGTCTTCCATCTGTAGTTGTCCTCCCTTAATACTTCCTGCCATTTGCATAGCATTTTGCACAGACAATATTACATTCTCATTTTCTATGATTCGAATGAATCGAGATGCCTTTCGCACAATGCAAAGGACTTACAGAAATGAACCCGTTTTCACAACTAAAAACTTTTTGCACCTTAAACTATTTTTCAGGCAAAATTTCTCTGCGAGCCGTAATCCGCGTGCACTCTGCATATCGCATAATGCAAATTTCATGACTGTGAGTTATTCTTATATGTTATCAGCCCATATATTATTTTTCTTTTCTTTGCAACTTTACTTTTGTGCTCCAGTGTATCTCAGAAAGTAATTTCAAAGTGGAAATTTCCATGAAACTCCAGGATAGAAAATTGTACTTGTAGCAGTATTACTTGTAGCAGTATTAGTACTTGTATTAGTATGGATGGCTGCAACTAATTTCTAGCACTAAAATCCTCTATATGCTCAGCAGCATATCTTACAGGCAGGGCATTTTAAGAGAAGCTTCCTGTACACCAGCCGATTTCTGACTTTTGCAAAATTCTTTAAAAATGATTTTTCATGTGCTAGCAATGTGAGATTTCGTGTCTTCACACATGTTCTAGAAGGCGGGTGTATGGAGACTCTACCATAAGACAGCTATTGCTGTCAGTGTAACGATTTTCTCGTACATTAACTTTTTTATGAACATAAAATTCACAGGATCTCCATTTAACACATGATAATACTGCATACTTAAGAAATAATATATACAGTGATGTTTAGAATTAAGGAATAGTGTAAAAGTAATGTTAACATTACAAAGAGTGATAAATTTCACCATTTTCTTTGTGTGATTTTTTATGGTTATCATGTACTTCTGAAAAACAAAGGTTGCTTCGCAGTTATCTACGCACAGAATATGCAAATAAGGGAATGTGAGCAAATCTTAAGGGGAGACATGTCCGACTGTGCGCAAATATCTTGGTTAAACACAAAATTATAAGCATTAAGGCAGTTATATGCTATTAATCGTGTCTAAAAGACATTTAGATGAAGACTGTGGTAGCGAGGTGTGCAAAGACTCGAGGCAAATAAAGCACATTTGCACGTCTCCAAAGAGCTGATTATTCCGAGGGTAACTACGCGATCTTAAGAATCCAAAACCACTTGTAAGGCAAAATAGTGTTGTTCGTCAAGGTTATCCGAATTTAACTGCAGCATTTGAACAAAATTATTTTAATTACTTGTAATGAAGAAAGCAGTAAGAACAGCTACGGATCTGCTGTCTTGGAACTTCTCAGCAATGACTGGATTCGAGCCATGGCTAAATAGCCTTACCGTAGAATTTCATCTACGGATTTCTGTGTTATTGCGAGAAATCTGCACTAGATATGGTGTTAGTGCATCTATTTCTTATTACATCTTCCCAAACGCGTAAACTGCAATCATGAAAACAGTGTCTTCTATCAACATGCGGTGGAAGGTGCGTCAAAATTACTGAATGAATAGTAAATCCTGAATGAATAGGTTAATCCTGAATGAATAGTACTCGGGAAGCAGTCATCTTGTCTCCATTTAAGGTTAAGCACTCTGCTGTGGAACAGTGGTCTTCAAACTGTGTTCTGCGAGTTAAACCTCAGGTTTCCAGGGATTAAAATAAAAATTCGAAAGAAAACTATAGAGCACTCACACTAGTTGAATAGTGTTAAAAGTATAGGGAGATATTTACTTATAGATTAGCTGTAAAACTTAACATGTGGTCATCATATGTCAAAGAGAATGATATACAATGCTTTGCAAAACTAAACAGTTTTCTAACGGAAAATGACTTGAATTTAGATGACGGTAAGTATTAAAGAGTATGCAATGAAACATCTTTTTTCAGTCGAAGAAAACGGTAAGAGATTGTTTTCCAGAATATAAAACTGAGTGTGACTTTATAAAATATTCGTTCAATTACAAAGATAAATCAGAAGGCTTGCCATTGAAGGAACGGGAAAAACCTAACGACATATTAACAGATTTGACGTTAAAAATCTGAATTTAAGCAAGAGCTTCTCCTAAAAATTTGCTTGTAGATTCACGGAGAAGACCTAAAAGTTTCTCAAGCAGCTTTGAAGGTTTTAATGCCATTCAGAATAACATATTAATTGAAAAACCTTTCTCAACGGATGTGGCAACATAAACAAAATACAGAAACAAATTAAATGCAAAACATGTAATGTGACTTCGTAACATCAGTAGGGCTAGATATCGACAGTTTGTGCCAAAAATGCAAGCACAGCCCTGTCCCTAAATTTAAGTGCAAGTATCGGCGATACCTGAAGCACGAGTCAATGCTATTAATGAATAAATTACATTAATTTTATATTAAATTTTTTAAATAAAAATACGATACGTTTCTTCAATTGTCTTTACGTTAAGTACTTATAACAGATTTATTTACTTCAAGGTATATCTGTCTAAATGTCGGATGTGGTTCCCGAAAAACGGTTATAGTTCTAAAGCTTCCGTGAGTCGATAAATTTTGAAGACCACTGCTCTAGAAGATGCAAAAAGAAAGACTCAACTTGTAAGGTTTTAGTTAAACTAACCAAGTTTATTTTAATTTAAATCTTTTCTATCTCCTCTCTGCTTCAACTTCCTGTCAGAAGAAGCGCGCGTTTTTAGCTTATGCTAATTTTTGAAGTTCAGCCAAGCACTATTTAAGACAGAGGTAGAAACCTCTCGGTGTGTGAGAGCTTTGCCTCAGATCACGGTCACGCTGCTCAACTTTCGCCTGACCAGCTAGCAGTTTAAATTTATAAGCCATAGTGCTTACTACGTGATTGCTTTGTAAAATAAATTAAAGTGCGGTAGTATTTAGTATATCTTGCTACGCACCCTTTTCGGTAGAGGCCAATTTCCGCGAATTGCTCTGCGAAGCAAAGTTTAATTTAAGTTCTATTTTAATTTATTTAAATTTATTTGATTGTTAAGTTCGACCAAAGTGTGGTCTGTTACGTTCTGTATCTCTCCCGAATTGGGAGGTTTGTATTTAATAGTGATTGAATAAAAGAGGATTTCAAATCCCTTCACGTGCAGTTATTCTCCAGCCCAGCAGTTACATCAGAACATAGCGTACCTTCCGCTCCCTGTTCCAGTTCAGGACTTAGAACGTAAGGATAAGAACCCTTTACAGAATTTACCATGTTCTCAAAGAATACACACAGAATGCTAAGTCCTGATAGTGGCGCCCGCACAAAAAGAAGAGGATGGCCTCAACAACAAGAAGACGAACCTGAGACACCTGCTGTACCTGTCCAGAATCCTGAGATAGCACCTCCTGGCATAGAAGGATTCGGCTACATCGTACAAACCATGCGAGCAGCCATGAAGCCAGCGGCAAGTTTTGACGGCAAGACAGCCGTAATCAATTTCCTGGAAAAGCTAGACTCCCACTTCATGCTATATCCAGTCCACGAATTTCAGAAAGTCGCTCTTGCTACCAGCGCTTTGAAGGGCCAAGCGCTAAGTTGGTTCAAGTGCATCGGAAAGAATCTCTTGGGGGAACCAGGAAGCCCCACATACACGTATGAAAATTTCAAGAATTCTCTAGTGAAAGCATTTCCCGTGGTGCGAGATCGAGCCAGATTGGAAGCTGAACTGTTTAGCCGATACCAAGAAAGAATAGAAGATTTGTCTAATTTTATTTTGAGGAAAATTCAAGTTTTCAAGCTTTTGTATGGAAGTCGCCCGGATCCTGAAATTATTCAAGTTATACTTCCTAGGCTACTGCCCCAAGTTCAAGATTTCATCGAACTAAGAAATCCAACAACATTAGACAGATTATTTGAGCTCGCGGTACAATTTGAAAGCCGAAGAACAGCCGACAACGAACGACGACGCCAATTTGAGCGAAGAAGTCAGTGGAGTTCGCCAAGACCGCAGCAAAAGCAAAATCAAAGTTACGGGAATAAGGCGAAGCAATGGCCGAAGAAAGATGTGTCTCCTAAAGCGAGCGGCGAACGAAGGGAATTTAATAGAAGAACAAGCAAAGATTCCGAGGGCAACCAGAAGAAAAAGAATTTAAACTAAGAGGGATTTCTTCGAGGAAGGTGAAGAAGTCCGAAGCAGCGCAAAACCCTTCCAAAATCAATTTAAACACCGTGGTCGTTAAGAATTTGAGTTTGCCGAAGATTGAAGTTCTAATCAACAACATACCGGCGACAGCCCTCTTGGATACAGGAGCCCAAAGCAGCTTCGTATCGGAAAGATTCTTTAAGAAGCACTTTCGACGTTACAGAATTTTTAGTGCAAGAGACACGGATGTCATAGCGGCCCAAGGAGAAAAATGTAGCTGTTTAGGAAAAGTACCATTGTTCGTGCGTATCAACAACGAACAGGTAAGAATCCTGTTTTATATTGTGCGTAACCTGCAGACTTGTATTATTCTAGGTGTGGACTTTTTTAGTTTGGCAGAAGCAAAAATTGATTTCAAGGGGGGAGAACTAACATTAAATATGAAGCCAATTGAAGCGAAGAATGATAAGCCCCCGCAGCTGGACTTGGAACATTTACAAGCAGAGGAAAAAGAGAAAATCCAAGGTCTGGTAAGTCACTTTGCGAATTTATTTAGTGATGTACCAGGCTTTACGCAGGTGGTGAACCACGACATTGACACGGGGGACGCTCAGCCAGTTAGGCAAAAGCCATATAGATATGATAGGACAAAAGAAGAAATAATTGAACATCATATTAAAGAGATGTTAAAGAATAAAATCATCACGCCAATTTCTAGCAGTTATGCTAGCCCCGTTGTCCTGTGTAAGAAAAATAATGATTACCCGATTACGCACCCGAAGCGGTGGCGTTTTGCTATAGATTATCGCAAGTTAAATTCAGTTACAAAATATCCTGTATATCCGTTGCCGATAATTGAAGAAATTATTCGAAATATTTCGTCTACAAAATACATGACTACATTAGATCTCACGAGTGGCTATTTTCAGATTGGGGTAAAACCCGAGGACGTACACAAAACCGCGTTCATAACGAAATCTGGTACGTACGCATTTCTTAGAATGCCGTTCGGATTATCCGGCGCGCCGGCAACGTTCCAAAGATGTATGGACATCGTCTTAAGACCAGTCCTTGGTAAAAGCACTTTCATATATTTAGACGATATTATAATTACGAGTAGTACTCTAGAACAACACTTACAAGATTTAAGAAAAGTATTTTCATTGTTAAACGAAGCTGGTTTAAAGATAAATGCGTCTAAATGTAAATTTGCCGCAAAAGAGTTACGTTATTTAGGATTTAAAATTTCCCAAAAGGGAATCGAAACGGATCAGTCAAAAATAGTAGCCATTAGAAATTATCCTGTTCCTAAAACAGCGAAGAAATTATCGTCGTTTCTCGGGATGTGTTCATATTACCGGGCTTTCATTAAAGACTTTGCAAAAATAGCTGAGCCACTGCTAAAGTTGAAAAGAAAAAAAGCTAGGTTTTCGTGGTCAGCAGAAGCCAACTTGGCGTTTCAAAAATTGAAAGACGCATTGACTCAAGCTCCCGTCTTAAAATTTCCAGAAGGGGATAAAGGATTAGAGATTTCAGCGGACGCTTCAGATTTCGCGATTGGTGCAGTGCTTTCCCAAAATGGTCAGCCCGTGGCTTTTTTCAGCCGAACATTAAATGAAACCCAAAGAAACTATTCCGCAACAGAGAGAGAAACTCTCGCAGTGTTAGCATCAGTACAGAAATTTCGTGTGTTCTTTGGAAGTTCTCCAGTAACTGTATATACCGACCACGCGGCGGTCACTAGACTCTATTCTGGAAAAAATTTATCACCCAGATTAATAAGGTGGGCTCTCAAATTACAGGAATATAACCTAATAATTAAACATACGCCGGGAAAGGAAAATGTTGTGGCAGATGCTTTAAGCAGAATTAACTTAGATGAAAATGGAAGTGTAATTAAGATAGCCATGTTAACATCCAAAGTATTAGATTCTCGTGAAACAGTAATAGCCGAACTCAAAAAAGATCCGGAGTTCAAAAATATATACAATTATTTGGCCGACCCTGAGAATTTCAATCATCCGGATATTGTGCCGATAAGAAATAGGGCCGAAAATTACGAATTAATTGACGGACTGTTATTCTATACGAAAGCTACTAATGAGAATCATGAATATAGACCGGTTATCCCAGCTAGCATGAGGTTGAATGTATTAGAAGAGTTGCATGATTGTGCCATTTCGGCTCATTTAGGTATAAGAAAAACTGTTCAGAGAGTTCGCGAGGCAGTTTTCTTTCCAGAACTGCAAAAGTTTACTAGGGCGTATGTCCAGTCGTGCCCAACATGTCAATTAAATAATTATGTTAATTTCCGCCCGGCCGGGTTCCTAAATAGTATTAAATCAGAATTCCCAAATCAAATAATAGGCATCGATTTACTTGGACCTTACCCTCGAAGTAAAGTTAATAAAAGCCGATATCTTTTAGTTATAGTGGATCATTTTAGCAAATGGTTAGAGTTAATTCCGTTAAAACGCGCGTCTGCAAAAATTGTAGTAGATTCAATTCTAAATAAGTATATTTTAAAATACGGGGCGCCCCTAAAAGTTATTTCAGACAATGGTCCTCAGTTTGTTAGTAAAATGTTTGAGGAAATGTGTGCAAAACTGGGCATACGTCATCTAAAGATGGTCCCGTATCGTCCGCAGTCAAACATAGCGGAACGGGTGAATAGAAATGTAGTGAAAATAATTCGTAGTTATGTGAAAAACTATCACTCTACCTGGGATAGCCATATAAATGAATTTGCATTTGCACTTAGGACCGCCAAACACGATACTACACAAAAAACACCCGCTGAACTCTTCTTAGGAAGAAAGATCTTGACCCCCCTAGATAAACTGTTCTTTGTACAGGAAAGGGCAGAAGAATTTAAAATGAGTGATATACAAAAGTTAATACGGGAAGCGACGGAAAATATAGAAATGGCCCAAAGAAAACAGAAATTGTACTATGACCTAAAAAGAAGAGAGGTCAAGTACAATGTGGGAGATGAAGTGTTGAAGATTAAACACAACTTGTCAAATGCCCCAGAGGAAAAGGTGGGGAAATTTTTTCCGCGTTTTGAAGGCCCGTTCACAATTGAACAAATTACGGGGGCAGTGGTTATATTAAAAAGAAATGATGGTCAAACGCTCAAAGCGAATGTGGACCAAATAAAACCGTTCTATAATCGCAGCAAAATGGCTGTATTTAAAGATTCGTTTCAGGATCCGAGGCAATCGACTAGCCAGGAAGATATACGTCAGCAAAAACAGCAGGAACCAGCTACAACGGCATCGAAATGTCAGAAGAAGAAAGCTCCCCCCCAACAAAGAAATAAGAACCAAAAAGGTGGTTTCAAAAGAAAGTCTCACGATGCAGGTGAACAAATCTACGAACGGAATTACGAGCGCACCAAGAGAAGAAAGCAGAATGGGCAAGGGAAGCCCAATGTATCCAAAAGAACTGTGGAATCATCGGACAGGTGCCTGAGAAGCAAGAAACGTCGATTGCAGCCTGAGAATCAACTTCCCGAATACAGCAGGAACCAGGACAAGCAACGAGCAAGGGCCCAGGAGAGAAGGGCCCAGTCCACCAAACGTCCAGCGGAGCAACCTCCTCTACAAAGGAAATTGCCGAGGATACAACGACGGAATTTCAAAAGAAAAAGAGACGAGCAGGCTCCGAAAGAACAACGAAAAACGAGGAAACTGAACCAGGCCACAACTTACTCAAGTTTTAAAGATTGGGCCAAGAAAAGGATGGACGATCATAATAAGATAAGTACAATTTCGTATTCAAAAGTTTAGTTAATTTTTGAGTATACTGCAAGTTGCAGGGCTGATTTTACCTCAAGCGAGGTTGACTTTTACGCCAAGTGAGCGATAAGTCCTCATATGGAAAGTAAAATGTTTTGTTAAAAGAAATTGTAATTTTCAAAGATTTAAAATCACTTAATGTTTTGTAAATAGATTAATTCTGTAAAAGCAATGAATTGCTGAAAAGAATATGTTAACTAAATGATTTTGTATGACGCTTTGTCTAAAGACTTGTAAAATGTCTAGAATGAAAATTCGGAAAATTGAAAAACACGATTTAGTCTGTAGACTATTAATTCAATGTAATTTGATATTTCAAGAAAGTACCTTGAGAAAGGAATAGGAAGCACTTGCTGTAAGCTTAGAAATTTAACCTATATTTCTGTAAGCTTAGAAATTTAACCTCTATTTGCATTTCAGGATTGCTATGAAATTGTTAATGTGTTATGAAATGTAACAAATAATATTATGCTAGCAATGCACGTTAAGTGCAATATTAATGTGAATGTTGTGTGCAAACTGCGAATTTGTATGCATGAAAAGTTAAAGATTGACTATTTTAGAATGCAAGTGTTAATTAGGCTCTCCACCAAATACACTTAAAGTGTTAGACATAAAGCTAGTGAGAACCTTAGGATTAGCTGGTTATAGGGCGTTTTTTTCAGGTCTCGTATGTCAAGTTCTAACTAATGTTAGTCGATTGTAGGTGGAAGAGTTGAACACCCCCGAACACATAAAAACCCGCAATGGCGGTTTGCTTTACATCCAACACCGGTGAGAGAGCATACGGGGGAAGAATTTAATTGTGCTTGAATGATAATGTGTGTGTGCAAAATTACACAAAAAAAAAAAAATAAGGATTTGTACCACTTAGAATTATTCTGTTATTATGTCATACTAAAGTTGTTTTCCTTCCAGATTTTGCTGGAAGGAGTAAGACTGTTTGAAGAATAAGACTTGAAAAAAAAAATGTTGAAGATTGTTGTTCCAGAAAATTTCGTCTGTATTTTACACAAACATATATTGCCTTGTAAGAGTTGGCCTAAGTTTAGAACAGTGAAATTTTCGACTATTTAGAATTGCTAGTTTTCAACATGGTCCGTTTGGACCAAAGTAGTTTAACTATCGCAATTCTGGCGGGAAGTTTGTAAGGTTTTAGTTAAACTAACCAAGTTTATTTTAATTTAAATCTTTTCTATCTCCTCTCTGCTTCAACTTCCTGTCAGAAGAAGCGCGCGTTTTTAGCTTATGCTAATTTTTGAAGTTCAGCCAAGCACTATTTAAGACAGAGGTAGAAACCTCTCGGTGTGTGAGAGCTTTGCCTCAGATCACGGTCACGCTGCTCAACGTTCGCCTGACCAGCTAGCAGTTTAAATTTATAAGCCATAGTGCTTACTACGTGATTGCTTTGTAAAATAAATTAAAGTGCGGTAGTATTTAGTATATCTTGCTACGCACCCTTTTCGGTAGAGGCCAATCTCCGCGAATTGCTCTGCGAAGCAAAGTTTAATTTAAGTTATATTTTAATTTATTTAAATTTATTTGATTGTTAAGTTCGACCAAAGTTTGGTCTGTTACGTTCTGTATCTCTCCCGAATTGGGAGGTTTGTATTTAATAGTGATTGAATAAAAAAGGATTTCAAATCCCTTCACGTGCAGTTATTCTCCAGCCCAGCAGTTACATCAGAACATAGCGTATTATCCGCTCCCTGTTCCAGTTCAGGACTTAGAACGTAAGGATAAGAACCCTTTACAGAATTACCATGTTCTCAAAGAATACACACAGAACACTAAGTCCTGATAAACTCAGAGGTCTGATATAAATACCATGCTCGTGAAGACTTAGGTAGTAGATGAACTATTTATTCGAGTACCAGTGATTGCTGAAAAGCTCCAAGCCAGATGTCCAGCTGCCTTCTTCCTGTTAGAAATGACAAATAATGATTTTCAGGTAACAAATAGCATTTACGCTCCTAAGACTTTGCCTAGCAAGATGATTAACTTTTTCCATGCACATGCAGTTCCACTTTCTTGAGATCATTCTCTTATTAACATTAAATTTTCTGGAGATGTCCAGCTCCGTTTGACTAATCTCGAGTCAACAGCCTATGTGCCATTTCTGGCCTTCATCTAAATGACAGCTTTCAAATATGATCAACAGCACCTGATTACTTTCAAACTTAGAACTTTACGTTTAACCCAAATAAGTGCTCGAAGTCCAGCAGGTTTTTTTAAGATATGCTAAAAATGCTTCCATACGTATTCTGGAAACTAATTCCAGCGAAGCAGTTCTTTTTTATATTCGGCTGCGACGCCCAGACGGTATGATGGTTAGTGACGCTAACTCCCGTACCGATGGGCCTAACCGGGCAAGGCATGGATGCTTATAAGCATATAATATCTGTGCGGCAAGTGGATAATCAAAATATACGGCCCACCGAACGTCCTCTGGATAAGTCCGCGCTAGCAAAAGAAAGGGGAAGAACCTCGAAACGCCCCCTGTTACTTCTTCCTAAAAACTGGAACGAGGCTGCACATTTACTGGAGCGGAACTATACCTGGATAACCAATGGTGAAATTCTGGTTTCTGGTCCAATTCTACAGGTA
>KK120102.1:158003-229175 GCA_000611955.2 Stegodyphus mimosarum
CAAAATTTTTGCTAAATTTGATTAAAAGTTTTTGAGCTGTTGAGTAAAATGGAAAAGTCGTAAAAAGTAGTACGTGACATCAGAGATCATTTGATTTAGGGACGCTATAGGTTAGTAAGTTCACACGTTCTTTGACGTCATCAGACAACCACTCTCCGAGGGCACCGTAAGTTAGGGACAGAAATTAAAATCTTGCTCGTTATGTTGCACGTATTAGTTGTGAACGAAATCTTAAAGCCAGATTGCTAATTCTCCATTATTTAAACTTAAAATTTTCTTTTAATTAATTCTAAGTTAAATTAAGTTAATTTAGACTGTCGTTTTTCGGTTAATTTATTCTTATTCGTTGTTAAGTGCTTCCTCATTTTGGATAGTTATCACTGTTTTGCTAATTTTTTGGAGTTAGTTGTTTATCTCTTTATTCATTGTTTCTTGTCTTACTATAATAGTTTATGTTTTTCAGTTAATATACAGTTCTCATTGAACTTATTTCATTTCATCAGATTCTGATTGCTAATAAAAAACTACCTACATTAATTGTTAAATTTGTTACTTTAACTGTTATTATTTAGAAATCCGATGTTCCATTAATTTTTAAGTCATTTGCTTAATTCTTAGCAATACTATAATCAGGAGAATGATTTTCAAATACATGATGAAAGTACCACAAACCAACACATGGTTGCTTTAAAACATATTTACACTTTCTAAAGCGATCTCGTGTCGGTTTATGACCCGCAGACTATATATTTGAAAATCCTTCTCCAGATCTAAAAGCAAAAATTATATAGCAATAAAATTGCCAATATTATTACAATAAATGAGCATAACTTTGCTTTACACTCTTTTACTATTATTTTTACAGAGTTATTCTATCTATCAATCATGCAATATTATCTGTAATCCATAAGTTTGGAGAGACATTAGGTATTTTTGGAAGCATCAGACATGAAAAATGAGCAACGCCTTCGCCGGGAATCGAACCATGGACCTCTCGGTTACGCGTCGAGCATGCAGACCACGAAAGCACGCGAAGAAGGCGGGAGAAATACCTTATAAGTTCAAAGAAACATTTTTAAATCCCCTTTTACACAAAAGTGAAGCAGCTCGAGTACAAATTTTACAACTGTTTTGGTCATTTTTGAAATTATACATATCACTGTTTTGAGATATATATTACTTTTTTTAACTTGTACGGGCCATCTAATTTGAAATTATTAAGGTGGAAAAGAGAAAATTAGCAAACCATAGCACAATCTATTTGGATTGGTATAGTGGGTAGCGACGCGAACTGCCGTAATGGGTCCTTAGAATTCGAATCTCGGAGAATGCATGGATATTTATAAGCATATAGTGTCTGTGCAGTAAAGGACCACGCAAAATACATGGCGAGCTTCTAATCTTCTTGAAAGGTGATGACAGCAGAAGAAAGGCAAGAGACCCTCGGCCTGCCCCCTCCCGGGATGTTTTCTCTCAAAATTGGGGCGGAAGCTTAACAGTTAGCAAGACCTGACAACGCCTAAAGGGCCGTTCACACTGGGGCTTATCTGAGCTAACAGAGACTTCTGGCGTAGCAAACCAAACTCCAAAGCCAGTTTTTCCTCATTGCGAAGCGAGTTAAAAATTTGAACTTCACGTATAGCGGAGCTAGTGTACACATGGAACTGACTCCGTTAACACAGATAAACCCCCGTATGAATGATCCTTAACATACCGTCGAGAATGCACAAATTCAGGCCTTGCTTCAACCTTTACCTCTTCGGTTGCATATGAGGCAAATAAGTACACTCAATCGAATTTTAATAAGTCTTTGTAGTTACCATAACTTTTACAATTATCATTTAAATTTGAAAATTAGTGTAGAAAATAAAACTATGAAATTTTTGGACGTGTCAGAAAATTAGATACTAGATCAGATTGAGTAGATTAACTCCTTTTGACTTAATCACAGGAATCAGAGGGATCTTAGAAAAGATTTTTCCTACAAATATGTTTTTTAGGCATTGTCAGAAGTTGTGATGAATGTAATGTCGTGATAACTTTTATCATTTGCTTGAGTGACAGAATGCACGGCTTACGATATACATACAATAGGATATCCAATACACGGTTTCTTTTCTTTTTAAATAAAATTTCTCTTTTAATGAAATATGATTGAAATTTACTTGTATGAATGTTAAAATAATCCAGTAATAGGTATACAAATAAAATTTACCATCAGTTATATTATTTGTAACAATATTGCTACTATTCAGTTCGACTTCAGGAACTACAGCTGCTTTTTTTCTCAGTCTAATCTCTCGCTTGCGTAAGTATCCGTAGTACACAACTGCATAAACAATCAGCATAGCACCAGCCGATATTCCCATCACCCTGAATGCTAAACGGGCTCCGAATTGACTCATCATCGTACCTCCAGCAAAACTCCCCGATCCTCGACCTACATTGATAAAATAAAGAAATGAAAATTAAACTTTACAACATGACAAAGAGATTTTCTCGAACATTCTAGCAAAAGTTGTTTGAAAGTCAAAAATTTAAATTACTTTATTTCCGAAATAACTGAGATTTGATAACTAAGTCTTCCTTACTCTTCCTCGATATGATTAATTATTCTTAGCTTATAATTAGTTCTTGTGATTAAATAAACCTACATAATTACACATATATTTCTATGAATCAAAATGTAGTTGAAATGACAGTGGAGAAAGAAACTAGAATTAAATAATGACGTAGATAGTACCTTATTAGATTGAGCCTTTTTAACAGGATAGAGTTAAGCTTTATGTATGGTAAAAACCGAGACTTTGAAGAAAATGTACACCAGGGGGTCTCAACTTTTTTTTGCCCCATGCACCCTCTCACTATTGCTAGACGATCATTCCCCCCTGCTTTCCAAAACTCGAAAAATACATGTACATTTGTTCACGTTCAGATTATTTTTAATGTGTTTTACAAATCAAACAATAAAAAGTATAAAACACGTTAATAAACACCAAAATTCGAATAAAAGAAGTTTTTATATTCATAAATTAAACTAAATACTTAACATGTAAATAAAAGACTGATCGCATTTCTCCCCACAATTAAGAACCCTTTATTGATGTACACATTAGTCACTTTTTGTCCCCAAACAATGTGCGACAGATTTACGTTTTTGCATAAGCTTGAAGAAGAAGTTAAAGTTTTAATATGCAATACACAAAGTCATATTTCAAAGCTGCCGTTATTTGTTATGATTTTATTTGCTAAGATTCAGTTAGGAGCAGCTAAACTACTAACTCGAACCTTAACTTATAAGGTACATGAAGACTGTAATAATAATTACAAAACTAGTATCTTATAAATTAAACAGGAGGTATATAAATTACAGGAAGTAAATAAATACATATGCATTGAAACGAAAAGTAGTAACAAGATCACTGAGTTTAGAAATTATCTTAGCAAAATTCTCAAGATAGATAAATATTTATTATTTTTATCTGATAAGTAGTATTTTCAAAGTTACAAATTATTATATAAAATTCATTAAAATGTTTTAAAGGGAGAAAAACATTAAGAAATAGAAATAATGGAAAACTAACCGGAAAATTAATAAATCTGAGTATTCTACTTGAATTTCAGTTATAATATAGCATTCTAAACATTTTAGTGAAATATCTTAGTCTGTTAAATTATATATTTTGTGTTTAAAATGTTAGTTCAGTATTAAAAATGTTGTAAATGAGTACAAGATCGAAAAATGAGAAAATTGTCACTGCATAACATCAATTGATTCAAGATGCTGGTTGTATAAAAACTACATACTTAACTGCTTAAAAAAATTTTGTGCTGGAAATTTCGTAGGGCGAAAAATAATAAACATTCTAAAGAATTACATTTCTTTCATGTTCGCATTTAGGTAAATAAATAAGTAAAAGTGAAGTGATGTTAGTCTATACTTACCGACACCGTAATGAAAACCTCCAACACAGCCTTGAATAGTAGCTAGAAGACCTTGAGGAGCAAGTTCTGCACCATATGTAGCAGCGGCAACCCACATCAAGTGGTAAGTAAAAGCTTCCATTGCCTCAAAAGGAATGCACCACCAAGGGTTATGAATATAGGAATAGCCAAAGAAACGAACAAAATAGAAGAATAAAGCTAAAAGAAGCAGATTAACCTGTCCAGCCTTTCTAACGAACCAGTCTGATTCGTACAAAAATGGTAATCCTACAATGGCACCTGTCGTTAAAGTCAATCCAAGTAGAAAATTCGGACTTCCTAGATCCATAAGATACCAGAATAAAAATGATTCTACGAATCCCCACATACCTCCAAGCCAGAAAACTACAATCATAAGGGCAATTACAGGTGGCACTTTTAAAAGCTTTCTAAAATTTTTTAAAACATTTTCTGCTGGTGGTGGTACATCAACGCTCATCATCCAGACTGCAATAGCAGTACATACGGCAAGGACATTGTAAAAATGAAATGCTGGAGAATAGTCCATGTATCCTCGGTGTTCACTTAATAAATCAACGAGAAATCCAGTAACTGGTGAGAACACTGCTTGAGCAAGAATAGCCCAAAATCTTTGTCTCCCATATTGACCTCCATGGGCTCCAACCATGGCTAAAGCAGTAGCATCTAGCAAGGTTAAGCAGATGGAGGCAAATATATTAAATAAGATTCGGAGGAAGAAGTATAACCAAAATGTCAGTACTCTATTTCCTATAGTTCTTACACAACGATTAATATGTGGAAAAGTTCCATTATCATCATCAGGCAGTTGTTTGAAAGAGCATTTTATAGTACAATTTCCCGCTGCTTTATTCACAACCACAGGACACGCACTTCGAATAATATTTTGTTCCGAGTACATATCATCTGGATGTATTGGTGTCACCCCGGACACGGGATATAAACAAGTTGATCTCTCAGGATAGGGTTGGTGAAATTTCATTCTCAATGTATAATTGCTCTCACGTAGCGGATATTTTAAGTCATTAGCCATAAAACAATATCCTTGAGTCCTATTACATAAAGTATCTACTTGCATATATTCTGAATTGATAATCCCAGGACAATACACACTGCAGCCCAATAGTTGCATAGGATTCGTTTGGTTTGTATGAAAAACATCGCATGGCCCTCCCCAACATTTCTCTACCACAACATGAGGTAAAATAACAGGTCCACAATGGAGGTCAATATCTGGATGTTCTACTCTTGGATCAGGAGCTGGAGGAACAAATAATATAGCTGTTGCAAACGCCACTGATGACAATACCGATAACATAAGAACATCTTTATAACGCCCAAGCTTGTCTGCTATCATACCAGCAAGAGGAGTGCATACTAACTGCGTAACTGGTAGGAATGTGTAAATTATTGCTGTTTCCTCTACAGTAATTCCTAATTCTTTCATGTGGATTGTCATATAAGGAATGAGAGATGAGGAAGCTGAAAATAAGCAACAATATCAAATTTGCAACATTGAGAGGAAATCAATGTTAACTATCATACAGCATCAAGTAACATAATGTATATGAGTGATAAATTATATTCTATTTTATCAAATAATACAGTACAGATGAAATGACTAGGTTATCTGTCATGAATTATAGAAAAATAGGTATGTCTATTATTAAAAAATGCAGCAGGCTTTCGACCGATCTTGAATGGATTTTATTACTACAGTGAAAGTTGTTAATCGACCAGTCGTTTGGTATTTTCTGAAGCTAATCTGAATTTTTTATAGATAGTTTAAATTATTTAATAGTACATTACAGGTATGTTTTTTATTATTTAGTAGCAATTATGCGATAACTAACATAATTCATAATCTCTTCAAGTTAGTCTCTTCAAGTATTTGATTGGGGGAACAGTACTTGTTTTAGTATTCTGTTTCTTGGAGCTTTCATTTATACTTGAGCTATCTAGATTAACTGAATAACTTTTGACTTTTAGTTCCGTATCAGAGTTATTTGCAGACTTTTTTTGAGCTTCAGTTTCATTTGCCATCAAGTGTACTTTTTGCTCCATTCCCTAATTTTTTCTCTTAGGATTATGCTTTGCATATAAAATTTAAAACTAAGCTGAGCCTTTAATTTGTGTTCAACGTATAACTTAACGTTGCTTTTCAGGTTTACTTGATGATCAAGAATTCGAAAAAATTTAGGTATTCAACTGGATTTATATTATATGAACAAAACTTTATGAAAAATTTGTAAAGTGATTTATTTCGGATCCTTCGAGTATTTCCCATACCCATTGGCACTTCTCCGCAGAAAAAAAAGTGCAAAACCAAGAGAAAATATTTCATAGAAAAATAAATTCTGAAAAATGCATTTCAAAGAACTACAGGTGCTTAGGGAGTGAATTTGCAGTGTAATTAGTAAGAAGTATGGCCACCATTTTATTTATAACGTACATTCATTAAGTAGGCAAGACAGATTTAGTTAATGCTTGAATTACGTACTAGATGTTATTCGAGTACTCACTGCATATCACTTATCTTTAGACAATTCAATATTGACTAAAGATGCTAGTTAATCTTCATCGCAAGATTATACTCTTGGGATGAGGATTCACACAACGATAAATCTTGTTCTATAGATTCTAGACTAACAAGAAATGTGGGAATCATGCCCGCTTAGGAAGCACTTCGAAACTTTGCAAAGAATGTTTGCTGAAGTTAATTGCGTGTAGTTGTTTCTTATGGCGATAAAAACTACCATATGATATGTCCAGTACATATGGTAGCTCAATGGGTTACACCAGTTAAATTCACAGTTAATAAGGAAAATGACTTGAAAGAAAATTCTCCTTTTAATATATACATTATGCTGCTAAAATATAGACAGAGAATGTAATATCATGTTTTAAAGTAATTCGAATTAAATTTCAAATTAATATAGCCACATTTTTCAAGCACAATTCCGGATAGTGGCACCATGTTTTTAGATACTATAACAGATGGAGCAGATCCGTTGCATACTGAGTTCTATAAAGGTATGTTAAAAGTCCTAAAAAGCTATCAAAAAAGTATTTTCGGGTTCATTCTAGAGAGCTTTTAAAATTTTCGGTCAATCTTGAAATATATCCAAAGTCTATTAATCAGGCATTTCTCTAAACGTTCTTAATTTCCAGATCGTATTAGTTGCAATCTGCTATTCATAGATATTGAACGTATTTAATTTTTCATTTGAAAGTTTAAAAATTTTGCTTTATCATGTATATATGTAATAATTTTGAAAATGCTGTTGATGACGCAGCTGTTGAAGCATACTACCGAAATACATGGAAGTCATGAGGATCCGCTGTAGATGGATGTATAATGAATAAGTTGCAGATGCTGCCGAATTAATAATACTCTTATTTGCTTTTGTTGATGAAATCTTTCTATAAGGCAATATAAATTACCTGAAGTCTTAGTGCCTGTTTTTGGAAAATAACACTGGCGCAGTTACATTTCAAAAATATAACTTTGAAGAAAGCTAGCTTCAAGTATTAACAGGTATTTTAACAGGAGAAGTGAATTCCGTTGTGTTCGAGACGAAATCTCAGCTAACAGTCAGTGAATTTCGATTTCGATATCATATGATTGTCTAAATAATTAAAACCTAAAGGTATTATTGGCTGTTTCAATTTCATTTAGTTAAAGTTTTTATGTCACCAGCGTTAAGTAAAAGTCATATGATGGCGGCTATTGATTTTGAAAGAAGACAGAGGGACGACAGAGGTTTATTATAGACAATTACTATTTTTAGAAAAGAAAGGGGAACTACCCAAATTAAAGTTAAGAGTTAAAGGGCTATTGAAAATTAAATGTATTATTTTGATTTCCGTATTTTTATGTTACACACACACACACCCATTCATGACATTATTTACTATTTTAAATTAAAACAAAACAAAAACAGGTCTTTATGGCTGAATGTCTGGAGTTTCGTGTGTCTCAATAAGCGTGAAAGTTGCAGTTACGGTTACAAAAAAAAAAAAAAAAAGATGCCCGATCTGGTTTGGCCATTCGTTGTTTTCCCACGTGTGTGCAAGCAATATGAGACCATTTCGCTTAAAAAGGGGTCCAAAATCTCCTCCTTTCACGTAGGTATACCTGTAGTATTTTGTCAGAATTTTTAAACTTCTAATAATGATAAATACTCCAGGCAGTGGCTTTCATTAACTGTTACCTTGAAGGCTGTTTTAAAAGGCGGAAGCCTAAGCGTACGGCGCATTGCGGTAAGAATACGGAAAAAAGAAGAGCTTTTAGGGTTACCTATTTATTGTCGAAATCTTATTACATAAAAAAGCAATTTTTATGATTTGCTGCAGACATTCATGTTTGAACAGTGTCGCTGCATTAAAATAATAAACCTTTGTTATTTTATTAGCTTGAAGCCACCAGTGGGTGAACTGGTATAGACGAAGAGCATTTGTAGCTCACCGTAAATTTACGGCTAGCGAACGGAATGCTACAAAGATATTCCATTGCTTTCCTTATGTATAACGTAAATAAGAGCAAGTTTCCATTAATAAGTTCCACCGGTAATCCACTATATATTTCTCGTTAAGCCGATTACCCATGTCTTGTTTGCCAAAATTAATTAACTAGCCAGAGGTTTATCATCTTACTTGAAACGAGGAACATTATACTTTATTCCTTATTAAATATGCCGCCGTAAAATCGTTGATGAGAATTTCACACTCATTTATTGCGAAGTTAAACATACTTTCAATCTGAAAATTCAAATTACAGTTTAATGCATCTAAGAAGATTTTATGCTTAAAAAGCTTAAAAATTTTAAAAAAATATATATGCAAAGTTAAAAATGATTAAATAAGTTATTCAAGTATTTTGATTCTTTTCTTAAATAAATATAATATCTACTGCTGCTCATTCATAAAATTTAGTCTTTTCTTTTGACTGAATTTCCTGCATTTCCTTTCTGTTGAGTAAGTTAACTCAAAGCCAGTTTCAATTTTAATAGCCCCGTTTGTTTCTGCAGTTTTTTTTAACGCAAAAGTTTTTAAATAGAAAAATATTAAAAACAGTATTTACCGTTTAAACAGAATTTATAGATGATTGCAATTTGTAGGAAGAAAAATTTCATTACAATTATTAAATTTCATTCTGAATGCTAATGGTAGATATTCAAGACATAGTAAAAACTTCAACAATCCACCAACTGTAAGGGGTGAGAAACATCCTTTACTAACGGCATTCATAGTATAAAAAAGGTATTGTTTTAAAGTTTTTTTAAGAAATTAGGTGAAAGAGTATCTTTAATTGATAAATGCTGTAGTGAGCAACTCACTTATAGAACGCTGATGATAAATGATTTGTCTTAAGCATTGCCTTTTGGCAACACCGTTAGCTTATTGCGGACGTGATTAGACGTTTCCTTTGAAGTATTTAAAATACAGAATGCACCGCAAAATATATAAAAAGGTCTGTTGGTACTATAAATTTGTGTCTCATTGTAAAGTTAACAACTAATTTTTGGGATCAGGGGGATGATATATATCGACTAATATATGACCGAGAGCACAAACGATGAATAAGCAATTTATTTCCAAACAACTTCTTTCTCTATGAGTATGTATGCGGTAAAAGAAAAAAAAGAAAAGTCTTTGAAAGTCATAACGAGCATTTAAGCTATCTTGTTTTCATGTGAGACTTTACCAAGGAGGTAAAAATATATATCCAGGAGCTTAAGGTGAATTTAATATGTCCTGCTATTATTTCGTTCATACATATGAACAAAAGAGAATAAATAAGACAAATATAGATGGCTTAAATGATTTAACTGGCTTCTACTGACTTCTAGATTGGATTAACAGTAGAATTTTGAAGATTTTCTACCTGATCAGACTCTCATCCAGACGTAGGTTGTTTATAGTCTATTTTCTTATTTGTAAATATTTTTTACGTATATATAAAGTCAACTAAACTCTACCTTCTCATTTCACTATGCGTAATGTAGAGTCATTGGGATTTTCTATGTTAGAGCATGAAAAATGTGCAATGTCCTTGCCGGGACTCGAAACCTAGACCTCAAGAAATGTATTTATAATACATACTGTAATTGTTTTAAATTTCAGGTCAAAGTAAAGTTTAATATTAATAACAATATGATTATTTCAGACAATATAATTATTTATATATAAAACCTATCAGCTTAGATTATTTGTTTAAAATACACTGCTCGACATTGAAAATGCAACACCAAGAAGGAGTGGTCAGAAAATTATGCAAATTTTAGTCTAGACGCACGTCACTGAGTTATGTGAATGATGTGAAATGCGCAGCTCTCCGACGCACGTGAAATAAGATATAAGAGAAGGAACGTGCAGAATGGGCAATATTCGCGTCCTTATTTCTGCCAGACGAATTATCGAAGAAAGTTGGTTTTTGTCATAGGTGACGGAGGACGGGGACACACTGATGTCTAACAAAGGTAAGCAGGTATATGTCCCACGCCCTCCATTATCTTGAACCGGCAGCTATCGAGTCCCAGGAGACTTGCCTCGGGAATGCATTTGCTTCTCTGTGAAGTTGCAGCAACGAACACGGACTTGAATGATGTTTCATGAATACATTAACTGCGTGAATATAATATATAAGCTGTTAAAATATATTAGCTGTAGAATAGAATACGTGTAATAGGAGAGAATGCCAGGCCGCCGTCAACGAAGGCACTTCCAGCAGATACACGATTTTACGAGGGGTATGGTGATCGGACTGAGAAGGGCGGGTTGGTCCTTACATCAAATGGCAGATGATATCCACATAGATGTGAACACGGTGCATCGGCTATGGCGAACATGGTTGGAACAAGGGAATGTGGGAAGAAGGAGGGGTGAGGTGGAGTCAGAGTGACGTCAGCACGCGTGGATCGACGCATCAGCCGACAATCTGTGGTGGTCCCGCAAGTCACTTGTACCGCGATTCTGCAGCATATGCAAGATACCCTGAATGTTCCCATGTGGACGAGAACCATTTCCTGTCGATTGGTTGAACGCGGCCTGCACTCACGACGTCCGTTAAGAAGACTGCCATTGATCCCACAGCATAGACGCCAACGTTTAGAATGGTGCCGGACTGGAGCGATATGGATGACAGAGTGGCGAAACGTCGTGTTCTCAGATGAGTCACGCTTCTGTTTATCCAGTGACAGTCGCCGCATACATGTGTGGCGTCGATGTGGAAACAGATCTAATCCGGCAGTAACTGTGGAACGCCCCAACGTGCGACAACGTAGCATAATGGTTTGGGGCGCTATTGCCTATGATTCAAGGTCACCTCTAGTTCGTATTCAGGGCACTATGACGGCCCAACGATACCTGGATAATGTTCTTCATCCGGTAGCAATCCCCTACCTTCAGGGGCTGCCTAATGCAATTTTTCAGCAGGATAACGCCCGACCACACAGTGCTCGCATCTGCCAACATGCTCTTCAAGGTATAACTTCCCTGGCCACCATACTCTCTCCTGACCTGTCACCAATCGAATATGTGTGGGATGTGATTGGACGCCGTTTTCAGACTCTGCCCCTGCCTCGTCCATAAGACGAACTGTGGCAAATGGTTGAAAGAGAATAGAGAGCCATCCCTCAGGACACCATTCGTACTCTTATTGACTCTATGCCTAGACGTGTTTCTTCGTGCATCGCTGTCCGCGGTGATCCTACATCCTACTGAGCCGACGCCGTTCTCGCTCTGTATTCTGACTATCATCTTGAAATAAAGATCACTTATTGCTGCTTGCTGTCTCTGTCTTTTTTCCAAATTTCATCACTCTCTGACCACTCCTTCTTGGTGTTGCATTTTCAATGTCGAGCAGAGTATATGTTTGTGCTTGAACCCTAAGTTGAAGGATTTTAATGTTTGTTAGACTTCTTCTTTAATGTCTGTTATAGTATTAGGAGTTTATATATATTATCCAAAACACGCTCTATAAAGCAAAAGGTAAACATGTTATTAAGCATGTTGATCTCGGAACGGCTTTAAAAAAGATATAAAGTATTTCTCCCGCCTTTTTCGCATGCCTTCGTGGTGTAGTGGTCAGCCTGCTCGGCGCGTAACCACCAGGTCCGTGGTTTGATTCCCGGGGAAAGCGTTGCTCATTTTTCATCCCTCCTGCTTCGAAATACCCTAATGTCTCTACAAAGAAAGGGAAAAATTTATAATAGCAAGTAATCTTTTATCAAAGGGTAAGAGTTTTCAATGGCCCTATTCTACTGTCATTGTTTAAGAAGGCCCTGGTATAAAATATAAAATGGGGAAGAATTCCACATAAACGACGTTTTTGTAACAGTTACTGCATAAGATTTCATCAGAAGTAAGGGGTTAACAAAATGTTGTTACAACTTCCTGTAGTTTTATTTTAAATTTTTTAACACTATTACTGAAAATCTTAAAAAGTATTAAACATACGAATATTTCACATTATTAAGAATTAGAAGACTTCTAAAAGATCTTGAAAACAGAGTATTATGGAAAAATGGAGATTTTGGCAGTCCATTCTAGCCCATTTATTATAGCTAGTAAATGCATTCTGGTCCTTGAAAAATTTAAATCAGTCTGTGTGTCATTTGCTAAACCTTTTGAAAGGTAAAAAAAAACATATTTTATATGTGCAGAGAAAATATATATATAAATATTTTTAAGTTATAGTTTTTAGTTAAAAAAATAAAATATATACAAAATGAAATTTTTGTTTCTTCAGTTACCATATTTCTAGTTTTCCGTAACGGTATATGAAATCATGAGGTCAAAAATGACAGATTTAGTTCAAAACTTTCAAAACGAAATTTAAGAGAACTGAACGTAATCATTCTTGTATATGCTAGTCCTATGCGATCACTCCTACTTTTGTTAGCGTGGCAGTGAAATCCTTCTGTGAAAGCCCCAAAATATTTTTTTACAGTCAGGTATGATCAAGAACAGCGTCGAACTTAATAAACTATAATTATTTATTTTTGAAAGCATTCAACTAAAGCTGTATAAATTAAAAAAAAAGTTATACATATTTTATTTTTAGTTTATTAAAGAAAAAAAAACAAATAAAGAATGAAAATCACTGCTTTTGAGCATATGACAACTAATCCTTCTTAGTATAGTAACGAAGCACGTGACGTCAGTTTTATTTAAAGATTTTCCTAATTATCTGAAAGTATAAGACGGAATTCACTTCATTAAAATCTTTGCTTTCTTAAGAAGTCTGATATCATGTCACTTAAAATGTGAAGTCACTAACAAAAGTGGATTAAATATTTTGATTTAAAAATCCGATAGTTAACGATCACATGATTGGAAGTGGGTATCAGGTTTTGAAAAAAAATGTGATAATTCGATAAATCACTTTCGAGATTCCGAAAATGTTATTTGGGAGATCTCTTAACCGATTTATTTCATGGTCTAAGGACAGAAATTTTGCGATCTCTATCAAGTTCAAAGGAGTCCCATACAGCGTTTATGTATCGAATCTTGGGGCTTATATCATGGTTGGAAAGCTCCCTTTTTCAAGTCTTTTAACTTAAACAAGTCATACATTATTCTACCACCTGACTTGAATATTCCCCTTATGTGTCAAAATCATGATTCTTTTTTAACTCTCACTTTGTAATATAGCTTTGGAACTGTTAAAAGAAACGCATACGAGATCGACAGGGCAACTACAGATATCTACGATTTTTTTTTGCTCCAAAAACAACTGCTTCTTCAGGAATCACAGCTTGCGATCTTATTATTGTAAATCAACCAGATCTCATACCTACTCAAGTGGATTTTTATGCTACAGAAGTTGCCTCAAAATTTCACAATAATGCTCCTCACTTTTTGTTTGACCTGAAGAAATGAATTGTCGATATGCAATATCTTCTCAGTCGAACACAATTATCGGCATTGTCTACGCCAAACTTCTAGCTCTCTTTTCTCCCTTCGGTTCCTAAAGACATCGTATCTTTCATCTTGAAGTATATTGTTTCGACAGCTATCGATCAAATTCGAGTTGATCAGAGTACAAGAGTTACATCATTAAAAGACCCCCACACAGCATTCTAGTCATATTGCAAGTATTGGGATCATTGAATAAACATTGAAGAAAAGATTTTTGAAGGAGATGGAGCCTGGATTTAATTTGGATAATAGCTCAAAATTTGTCTGAACGTGTCATGTTACGTTTTGATCACCTTCCAGGGATCAGTTCCCAGAAAACATCTGAAAACAGTAGAGCAACCTCAACGCCTGGAAAAAATACACATTTTTATTTATGTAACTATTACTGAACGTTTTGCAGGCGTTGAAATCGATAATTTCTAAGAAATTTTGACGTGGAAGTAATATATTAGGTATTTTGTTTTTCTACAGCTGAAAAGGTTATAAGGAACTCATCTTGTCAGGTAACGGTCAAATAACATAGTTAGGGCTAAATAATCCTATAAAAGTCAAATATGTTTGTAAGGTCTACTTGCCTATCTTTTATGCGAAATCTGGAGAGTAGTGACTGTACAGAAGAAGGGCTAAAATTACACTCTTAAATTATTTACAATGCGTCAACTAGACGCTAACAAACAGAGTCTCTGCTTGGGCGGTAACTGAAACAGTAAGAACTAAACTCAAAATTTGAAGTTATTCACAAGTAGTAGAATTACGCTACAGGGCTCAGACTATCCTGTTTCCTAACACAGCGTTGATGAATTTAGTGGCAGCAAAGTGACAGCTGTTACACCACATTTAACCAGCAATAACTGCTAAGCCGAAGCTCACGCTACAATACGCGCATAGTTTTCCCAAACTGTCTAACTTTCCCTTCTAGGAACTTGGTACTTAAGCCTTTTTCTCCCACTGGAAGAATGTGCCTTAATTCAAGCGCGCTACCAAATTAAAATGTTCTGGCACGGACAATTAGGGGATGAAGACTTATAGGAAAGAATTTAAAATTAAATTTAACTGGTTATTTAAAATAAATATGAAGACCTACAAGTTATCATGGTTAATCTAATCTAACCACAGCTGCTTTATTGCTTTAGAGCAGGGATTCCCAACTCTATGCCCGCGGGCACCATGGCACTCACCGGTCGTTTAAAGTGTGGCCGTAGCTCTGCGGTCACAATCAAAATGTTTTAGTTTTCAATAAAATTCTATGTGAAAGTTTTCTTATTTTTAATGAAATAGAAATTACGTCCAACACAAATACCACCACAAAGCGAATTGCGAACGATCTCTTTTTTATTTGTATATATTTATTAACTCTATCCAACTATAAATTCATTTTGAGAACGTAAATGGTGCCCGCCGTCCAACAGATATTCTAGAATGTGCTCTTAGGGACAGAAAGGTTGGGAACCCCTGCTTTAGAGAGTTCAGCTAGTAAAAATATTTGTTCGCGGAATGGAACTCTAAGTTCGATTCTCGACCACGAACCCATGTCATTAGAACAAGGCTTGACTAAAGCAGAGCTTTGGGAGAGTTAGATGTATGTAATGACCACTTTGTATCACTTTCTTCTAATATGTAATGATGTAATAATCATTCACGTATGTAATGATCGCTTTGTATCACCTAATGCATCACTGTCACGTAAAAATTTCTTAGAAACAGTCATTTTCAATCCCTGAAAAACATTCAGTAATAATTACATAAATAAAAATATTTATTATTTCCAGGTATCGAGGTCGCTGCACTGTTATCAGATGTCTTCTAGGCGTTGATCCCTGAAAGAGGCTCAAATATAAGATGACACGATCTGACAAATTTTGAACTGTTACCAAAATTAAAACCATTGTATAGCAGTTTTACATGGCCGAAATATGGCCCTGCTGAAATAAAATCATGGAGCACAAAGGGAGAAACCTAATTAGAATCTTTGTTAGAGATCGAATCTCATCATTAAGAAGAAATTATCAAGATGACTAACGGTTCTGTGCAAATCAACTGAAATGAATCATGTATCAGTAACTAATTTAGATTATTCGTTTATTATGGCAAAGCACTGGTGAGTCATCTGCCTTGACTGAAGAGGCTTAATACTTTATTTGTTACAAACTCTACTTAGACATTGATTTACTATCAATCCGTCTATAAACGTAAATTCCTAAAATACTCCGCAGAAAAGTTATATATGGTCGAATATCTTTTCAGTTATATTTATTAAGAGTTTCGATTAATGAAATTTTGCAGTATTTACACTTTTGATCCAACTGCATTGTATACTTTTATTTTAAATTATTTCTAAAGTCCGTCTGGAAGGCACAAATTCCATAAAATATCTCAGAATTCTTTATAAAAGGATCATGTATTGACTACAAAAATGATCGCATATTTCTAGGGTTCTACTCTATCTAGAAGCTTGTGTTAATATCCTGCAGACCTAGCGGAGACTAGACTAGAACTGGACCTAGTGGAAACTAGACTACTAGACTGGAAGCGAGTTATCGCTTTAGTCGGGAAGAAATGACTAAGAAAGAATGTCTTAAGAAAGTTAAAATAACATTTTTTATTTAACTTTTAAATGAACATAAAGCACTGCTTGTGCGACAGACGTACCTCCGCTACTTACGGGTATTTAAATTAACAGATGATAATATTAAATTCAACTGTAGTTAACATCGTCTGAAACTGAACATACAATAGACTACTTAAGCTCGGTCAAGTTAATTAGGGGCGCGTACCTAAACGTTGGCTAGCAAGATGCTAAAGCCAGAAATAAACTTTGGCAGAGCCAGCGATAGAGTAAGTAAGAGCAAGACGAGGATGCCAGAAGTTCTAACTCTAAATATGCAAATTTTCTGCTTAAATACCCAATAACTAATTTGCATTCTGATCAGGAATAGGGAAAAGAAGTTAAAGTAAATATTCAAATCATTACAACTGGTTAATTAACATAAAATCATGCATATTTTCGTTGCACTCTTAATATTTGTTAATGTGAAAAATTGCTGCTACTTTCGGCTTGAATAAAATTTGTCAAGGGTGTTGAATTTCTAGAAGAAAAAGAGCTTATTTCTTCCAGTTTGAATATTTAATCTTATTAATATCTTTGTTACTTTTCACCAAATAACTGACACATAACTTTTGAAATCTTTTCCGTAATTCTTTAATCAGCTGATCAACCTAAATAACTGTAAATATGGATAAAATATTTTTATTTTCTTAGAAATACTTGGCTTGTAAACATCGATTTTGTAGTTTGCATATCACAATTTTTTATCCTCTAGAATACTGCTTGGCTTTTTGTAGTTTAATTCATTGTCATACTGATTTGTGTTATGTCTCTAAAAATTACTTGCTGTACGCAGTGCGTGGCCTTGTAATGGATATCTTTACTTTAAAACAAACTACTAACCCTAGAAGATAGAGATTTCAGAGAAAAAAGCCCAATGTCTTCTTGAATGCCGCAGGTTCTTCGTAGCTTTTAACAAGGAATTTTTCTTTCACGATTACATATAAACAGATAAGCTTCTCATTTTAAGTTCTTGTCTACGAAGTAATAAAAATAACTGATTTTGATATCCTGCTGTCACTATTCACTATCAATCACTCAGTGTACGATCAGTCTTTGATAACGGTATCAAATAGTACGCAGAAAATGTAAATATGTTCATGTGGGAAAAAATGAGTGAAAATAGCAATTAGACTAATAAAGTACTTAGTACATGACATGTGAAATTATTAGTTAGTATGTGAAATCTGGATAATTTAAATATTCTTTTGCATAGGTTATTAGAATACTGAAGAATTTCAATATTCTTTCAGACAGTTTTATTATAATATTCAGTTTGGTTTGGTTTATTTGGCTTATTTAACTATGGCAAGCACGCAAGGGCTATCTGCCAAAGGGAAGGAATGTCTTCGTGGAGGACTTTCTGAAGGAAACTGGCTCGTATACACGTTACAGATGGGGAAAACCACTAAAACGCTCATGCAGCGAGCCCATTTCGCTGAAATGAAACCCACGTCCAGTATTCAGCGACTTTACCGCTCGACCGCTGGTAGGCAATATTCAGCTTGAATATTTTTCAGATTTCTCATAAAACTATTTAAACAATATAAAAACTAAGTTACTGCGTAGAGATACTAGATTTTATTTGGAAGCAGGAGAAGAGACAAATGTGCAGTGCTCTTGTCGGGACTCGAACTTCTCGAATACCCGCCGAGCGTGGTGACCACTACACCACGACGGCATGCTAAGAGGGCCGAAGAAGTACCTTATATGCTCCCCCTTTTAAACGGCGACTGGGGATTAGAAGATCCAATCGCCAAATCCTGTTGGTGGAGAATCATCATCCACCACCTTTTTTAATTCGGGCGCTACTGTAGAGACATTAGGTGTTTGGAAGCAAGAGAGATGAAAAATGAGCAATACCTTCGCCGGGACTGAAACCACGGACTTCTCGAATACGTGCCGAGCGGGCTGACCACTACACCACGAAGGCATGCTGAGAAGGAGGGGGAAATACCTTATAACTGTGAATCCTAAAAGTTATTTTGTAGGCTGTAATGAAACATCTTGCAAGTTAACGTGGTTACACAATTCCGAAACGTCTACAGGTCGCATCATACATTTAGAGTATGGCCTAAAAATATAGGCAGAGAGCTGACGTGGAAGCAGCATCAACTTTATGATCGCCAGATCTCACATCTACATGCTTTTTATCTGAAGACGTAAGAAGTAAACGTAAGAACACCAGACCGTCACAATCGGTGGTTATTATTCCCATTTACTAGCCTTTCTAAAACAGCATCCTCTGTAAAAAGTGACCGCACCAGAATCTTTTCGGTTTAAAAGCTGTGTTCCTTCTCTGCCACGAAATGAACTCCACAGTCTTCAGAAGCCCATCATACGCATCCCAAGCGAAGAGATCTTACTGTTTTTCAAGCAACTGATGAATTACATAAATACATTATAAATATTATTATGGTTTCAGACGAGAATTAATCGAATTTGTACAAGGATGTCAAATTATCCATCCATTAGCACGCTGCATTAACTAATGCTATTTATATTCAGAAAATATACTAAATTTACATGCATTATAGAAGAGTATCGATTATATTAATACAATTGGATTCATATGTCAAACTTGGTCACGGCTTGAATCCATGAGAACCCTTAGCTGCATTAGTTGCCCAAACCCTTAGCTTTGAACCTTTAACAATGTATAAAGGAAGCCAACTATGTGAAAAAAACAAGTCGCTACATGGATATTTTCAGGCAGACATATAAGACATTTCTACCAAATTTTATAAGTTAATGTTACATGTTAAAAAATAAAATATTAATTTGCAACGAAAAAATAAAATTTTCTATTTACAAGGTTGGGTTTCGCCTATGAATAACAATTCTGCCCATCAAAAAGTGAGTTTTTTGGAGTATAAGCGACATATTCTTTGTACCCTTATTATAGTCCAAATAAACTGTGACACGAATGTCTAAGATTACCATTTTGACCCAGAAACAAAGCAACAGTCGAAGCAATTCCCAAAACAGATGAAATTCTCCATAAATCTAATTTTCTTTCGAAGAAAGTAGTCATCACTTCTATTGCAAAAGTAGTGTAAAAAGCAAAATGAAAATTTTAACTAGCCGGAATATTATAGCTGAAGATTCGTTAGAAAATCTAAGTTGCATTGTAAAAGACTATGCTGAAAAAAGAAACAGTTTACTAAGTTTTTCCTGGCCTGTAAGTGTTCCCACCCTCATGCAGAACATTTTCTATACTGAAGAAAGCAACCTTTATAAACGTGCGGAAATCTTAATGAAGACTTTTCATCACTATGCAAGTTAAGCTTAATTTACTATTTTGATTAATAAAATAAACGAAAATTTGACTTGTATAAATGTGCCCCGGCATAAAATTGCCTGAGATTATAGTAAGGTTGCTTTTCTTTCAAGTTCAGATGCTGATCTGTGTCATGGTGCCGTCACTCTATACAAGGGCACACTTTTGAAAGTTTTCTGTTCGAACAGAAGCTGGCTGTCACCTTTATGCCTGGCACCGTTATGAAGGCATTCCGAAAAATTCTAGACTTTGATTTACTGTGATATCTGCTGTACAGGTCCCCTACTTGTTAGCCCGAATTAATATATCATTAAAAGAACTTTACGATTACCTTACAAAAAAAAACCTTGTGATATTAGTTTTGCATACAGTTTCTTTATGCTTTGTTTGAGTAAAATATTCTAATTTAGTTTAGATTAAATATAGCGTTTTTTCTGTCTATTATTAAGAATAATTTTGGGGATAATTGTAATGGCAATATTATTAATATTATGGATATGAAACTTTGGGGGGGGGAGGGCAGAGCATGGTATTCGCAAACACCCTATAAAGTTACAAAGATCTATGGTTATTAATTAACTTCAATATAGAGCCATATAAAAAAATTCACTTTTCACTATGTCTTATATTCATAAATACCATTTATCTGGACATATGATTACACAAGATTCAAAAATAATCTTTGCCTTCGAAGCAACTTTTTCTTATCAGTGCCATGCTTCCTTTTCCTTATCAAGAGTTCATTTTAAACTGTCAGCCATCTATTCTAAGAAAATTTAAACAATCGATATATAAATGATTAAGATTACGTTTTCTTTTACTAATCACAATTGCTTAATTTAAAATTTTGATGTGTAGTCAAAAAGTAAAGATAGAAATCAATTGTTACTCATGATTATGTATACAAATTTCTGGGTTATTAACCCTGTTTTTTTATTTTTAGTCGGATTTCAGAGAGAGTTCAAGGATCAAACTTCAGAAAACTACTTTGAATCATACTAACAGGTCAATAATCTGCCGACCTTATTGAGGACTGTTGACCTGTTAGTACGGGCTAAAGATTACCCTTAAAGTGACAAGTATTAATTCTGTGAAATGATTTCACACCACTGAAGCAATCAACAAATATCCACTAAAGCAATCAACATGAATCTAAAGCAATCAACAAATAAATCCAGAAATTTATTACGTTAATATTAATTACTTCTCTTAGTCAAGTCTTGTGCCTAAATTCAGTGAAAAACTGCGAAAAGCACTCTACCCCAAAATATACACTTTAATGAAAATATGATTGTCAAATAAGGTGAATGAATTTATAGCATTTTAATATCTTCCTGGTTATAAGAAGCAGAGGCATTAAATGAGCGCAAGTAAGATTCTGAAAGGCCTCATATAATTCATTTCGTTTGCAGAAACAGGATCATCAACGTTTTAATCCCTGATATGAGAATAATAATTCATCCGTAAAATTGCATGAAATATGGTATTAGTTAGAACATTTAATCACCTTCCTTCCAAATAATGACGAAAAAATATCGATGCATCTTTTCTGTTTCATTAAAGAACAATAAAAATTTTGAAATTCGGATATTGAATAACAATAAAGCCTTCTTTGGAAATGTATTTGGAAGATGCAACATCTCATTTAAAAAGATACTTCAGGGCACAAACGTTTTCTTTTATATTCTGATTACATTGACTACACTGGTGTGCAAAAATTAAGGACGAAGTCGAAAAATTAGCATATCAGCTGAACGAAGAGGCAGAGCGGAGAGAAAGACCAATCAGGAGATTAAGTAAGGTGATGTACGGTAGCACATGCGCAGATATGCAGGTAGACGTAATGGGGGAGTGTCTGAGTAGTATAAAGCATGTTGTCGGTGTAAGATCAGTATTTCTTGCAAAGAGATTGCACGCCGTATAGCAGTTAAAACCACACCGAGTTGCTGCATCAGCGAGAAATGACGAATAATCAATCTGTCAGACGACATCTGGATGCTTTTACCCGAGGTTGAATCATTGGGAAGTTGGAGGAAGGCCGCAGTGTGACAAGTGTGGCTGCAGAGTTCGGAATTGCTCACAGCATCGTTTCACGACTTTGGAGACAATTTCAAACTACAGGAACAGCTATCCGGGGGTTTAGTAGTGGTCGTCCACGAGGAACCACACCCGCAGATGACCGGTATATTGCCTTACAGGCCAGAAGAAACAGGCGGCAGACAGCGGGAGAAATCGCTAGACACACGACACAGGCGACTGGACGACCGATATCGCGTTTTACCGTGGCCAGAAGACTGCACGGTGGTGGTCTGTTTGCACGACGCCCTGTACGGTGTGTACCTCTAACGCCTGCCCATCGGAGAAGGCGTTCTCTGTGGTGCCGGGAACACCGGAATTGGAGAGACAATGAATGGGGACGAGTACTCTTTACAGATGAGAGCAGATTTAGTCTGAGTTGCGATTCTAGACACATACACATCTGGACAGAGCGGGGAACACGCAATAACCCCTTCAACATCATCAAAAGGGACTGTTTTGGAGGTCGCGGAGTTCTCGTTCGAGCAGACATAATGCTTGGTAGCCGGACCGACCTTCATATCTCCCAAGGAGGTTCGTCACCTGGGACTGCTATTGTAACGAGGTTCTTCTTCCTTACATGCGTCTTTTCACAAGGGCTATGGGTCCTCAGTTCCTCTTCATGGACGACAACGCTCCACCTCATCGCACAGTTACTGTCGAAGAGCTGTTGGAGAGTGAAGATATTGAACACATGGATTGGTCGGCAAGGTCTCTGGATCTAAATCCCGTCAAGCATGTACGGAACTTACTAGGGAGACCCGTGGCAGCACGTAACTTATCGCCAGTAACGATTCCGAAACTGCGATTGGTGCTACAAGAGGAACGAGCAGCAGTGTCTCAACAGTTCATTAACAACCACATATCCAGCATGCACAAATGATGTGAAACCTGCCTAGCAGTCAGGGGAGATCCTATCCCCTATTAAAGACCGGATGTTTCTTGCTGGACACCCATCACAGGGATGTTTCGGCCTTCAGTCGCATTGCGCTCCGTGCTACTTTTTCAATAAAGCTTCTTTTTATCCCTCTGATTTCTCTTTTAGTAAGTGTTGCTTACATTACTCATGTCCTTACGTATTGGGGATCTTACGGTACTAAATGTGTTGATTTGGAAAGCTTTTGTACAAAGTTATATTGAAAAAACCGTCTCGTCCTTAATTTTTGCACACCAGTGTATGTAGATCCACATTTAGGATCTAGTCGTCGTGGACTATGACTATAGCTTATACTAGTCTGATCTTGATGGTGTGTGCTCGAATCCCACTTACGGCTTGGTTGTTTGTGTGTGTCTTCTCCTTTTCTCATGGCTGTAACATCGGTCTGTGGCGAACCCTGAACAACGATCTCTGAGTGAGATGGGTTGGCATCCATGTTAAAAAATTTTGACTATTTGTCTTTCATAATACCAAAAAGAACTAAAATACGAGCGATTGTGAAATGCATTTAATTTCGACATTTCCTTGAAAGATAATTACAACAAGCTAATTTTATTTATTTGATTACGGATTTGTACTCGGTGGCCTAAGGGGAAGGATGCCTTTATGATGAACGTTCTAAGGAAAACTGGCTCCTACGTTACACATGAAGAAAAACACGAAAACGCCCGTGCAACTAGCCCGTTCGCCTGGAATCGAACTTAAGTGTAACTATCAGTGTAAAGCGACTTTACCTGTCGGCAGTTGGTGGGCCGCATAATTACATTAGTGCTGCCGAGTATGGCCTGAGTCACAATCTGAAAGGTCTTAATTTTACTATATTGCTTTTTCTCTTTTGTGAAGCATATTCATTACTTAAAACCACTTCTTCCTCTTCAATAAAGAAGCAGATCATTCTTAGCATAAAATTATTCAAATAACAAATTAAACATTGAAATGAAATTATGGAATGTTGCAGTGGTCAGTATTATGGCTTAACGAAAGCTGGTTACTACGCAGATTGACTAGGCTTCGAATTACGGTTAAGATATGGAGGTTTGTAATCGCATGACTTTTGCATAATGATGTTTCCAAAAATCCCTCTACCCAAAATTTCGTTTTCGAGTTTACTGGCAAGGAGGAACGAGACGCTCGGATTCAATTCCCATGCACTATCGGCCGAAACTTAGATGAAGATTTGGAGGACAGTTCGTATGTGGTTTTCTGTTTGAATAATATTTTCCTAGACCAACGCATCTCAAACGTTTTTCATTCATGACCCCTTTTTAATCTCGAGACTTTTTCGCAACCTATTTTAAACCCCATATTACGACTGCATATATTAAACATAAAATAAAGGTATAAAAATAAATATTTTCCCATTAATAATTTACTTCTTGGTAAACATTATACATATGAAAAGTAGTAGTTTAAGATTTGTTGCAGGTATGCAAAAATTATTTAAAAAAATCCCCTTTTTGTGAGAGACAGATGTGCTTGTTTTTTTTGCTGCATACCAAATTAAATCTCCATGCAGTATTTGACGTTGAACTAAATTTGGGTTTTTTTAATTGAAAAAGTCGTTCCACGTAAGTGTGTGGTGCTGAATACCAGAAAATTTAATGTGATTTCAGAATTTAAGGGAAATACAGTTGTAGCTAACCTCCCAGACGGTATAGTGGTTAGGGGAGCCTACTGCGATACCGAAAGCCCCGGTTTGGAATCTCGGAGAAGGCGTGGATGTTTATAAATATATAGTGTCTTTGAGGCATTGGGGCACACTAAAGTATATAGCTAGCCGAAAGTCATCTCGTGTGGTTTGGTGGTAGGAGAGAAGGGTGGGAGAATCTCACACCACACCCCGGGCTGCTCTCTCTCAAAACTGGGATGGAAGTAGAAGAATGGTTGCTGAAGAATGCAGAAGAATGCTGAAGTAGAAGAATGGTTACTGAAGAATGGCGGCTGAAGAATGTAGAAGAATGGTGAAGTGCTAGAAGAATGGCTGCTGAAGAAGTAGAAGATTGGTTGATGAAGAAGTAGAAGAATGATTGTGAGACTCTGGAAACCATTCTTCCATAAAATATACGCACAAGATGAGAACAACAACAGTTCTAGCTCACATACAGAATTCAGTCAGGAATTTTTACGGAAATTCGAGTTTGTGGAAATTCAAATTTTAAATTTGAGTTACTTGGTATTTCAAGAAATTCCTCATAGACTTTATATGGCAGGATATTGATCACATTAACGTCAATCAAAAATTATTTCTGAATTCAATATATCTTTTTGAAATTAAACTCGATATAAAGTATTTGCAAAACTGTGTTTCTAGGGTTTCTAAGCGATGGTCTAATGATTTTTGCACTTAAATAAAATCTACAATTTTATTACTCGAAGTAAATATATTGTTTTTTTTTCTCTTGAACAAACATATTGAGATCGTTTTAGTTTCTTAAAAATTCTGGCAAACAGCACAGCTTTGATAACCGTAAATTATTCTGAAAAAGAGCAGCAAGATCAGACTGTTGTTCAGTTAAAAATACAACAATTTCGTCTTTAAATAGCAAACAATTTTAAACCTTGATTTTTTATATCCATGCTATTTCGGTGTGCATTAATAAATTGGCATTTTTGGAGTACGCAGCTTTACAGAGGTTTGAAGAAAAAATGGTTGTTAAGAGCAAGACTCATAATAAAGTCTATAATTCTGGCAGCATCCCGAACATCGTTCAATTCCGTTGCTATTTTTTTTCTGCAAGGGCCTCTGAGTGGACCATGCAGTGTTTAAAAGTTACATGAGAATTACCAACTACTTTAACAAATGATTTTTAAAAGAGTATTTTCTCCCATCATTGCTTCCGCACGAACAGTATATACTCCAATATAATATTTTAATCTAAACCTTCAGTTTTAAAAAAAATTGTCAACTTTACTATAGCAGGTGTGTCAAAAAGTCGTTGCCAAACTTAACATGCTGATCTGTCATACCATAACAAACAAGATTTACATAGGAACTTGTGTCCGAAAATGCGAACGGCGACCGCTAGAGGGTTCGCAGGCTTATGGGAGAGAGTTTAAGTTTAATCATTTCAGGCGAGGACGTTTCAGGGGAAGGATGAATCGGTTTACTAACTTAATTCTTTAGGGTCATTTTGTGGGAAAAGTTTTGCTGGATCTCATGGTTGGCGTTCCAGCAACTACACGCCGAAACATCTGGTTTCATCATGATGGAGCGCCGGCACATTTTAGCAGCACGTCCGGAATACCTTAATTGGACATATTCTAATTGCTGGATTGGCAGAGGCGGACCAGTCGCATGGCCACCGCGATCACCCAACCTGACTTCCGTAGATTTCTACTTATTGGGATACGTGAATTCCACGGTGTACGAGGCGACCGTAACATCGGACATGGATCTCGTCACCAGGATCTTGGAAGCTTTGGTATGTGTCCATGACGCACCTGTCTATTTTGAACATGCGCACCTGATGCATGATGACGAACCTGTCCATCTTTCATGAATGCATGCGTCGACATTGTGAAACATGATTGTGGTGACTGGAAGGAATTTTGAATATCTTCTCTAATTTAACTACGCTCCTTGGTAAAGTCATATAACATCTATTTTGACATCCTTTCTTTCTTCCCCTCTACGCTTGGGAAGATTGCTCTCTAGCGATCAACGTTCGCACTTTCGGACACAAGTTCCTATGTAAATCTTCATTGTTATGGTATGACAGACCAGCGTGTTAGGTTTGTCAACGACGTTTAGAAACACTTTGTATATGTCTTCTCTTCTTGTATATGCTTCCAAAGCACAAAAAATAACAGATCTTCGCAGAAGTTTTCATAAATATATCTGACAGGAACTTGAAATTGATATTTTTGAAATATCAATTGTTTCTTCCAAGTGACTTGTGCTAATTTTAGTCTTTATAAGTCTAGTCTGCTCGAACTGGTTGTTGTTAATTTCAAAAATTCAATTGGCGACATTGTCGTTCGAAAAGGAAATTTTCCAAATTTCATGGCCATACTTCTTTCGTGAAGTATTTCTACTCTTTTGATAGCAGAAGGTAATACAAGATCTTCTTCAATAGTGTATTGTTTTTAATTTTTAGAACTCAAATATGAGACCTTATGATGGGATATAAATATGTTTTACTAACAGTCATATATTTTGCAGAAGATTTTAACAGTCCTTTGAAATACGCTTTACGAATGAGATGTACGGAGGATGCTTGGTTTTTAGATGCCTTTTTAAAATTTTGATTGTTCCATATTCTCCATGGGCCCACTAGCGGCCGAACGGTAAAGTCGCTGAACACTGATAGCTCGGTCAGAGGTTCGAATACCCCCGAACGGGCTGGCTGCATGGACGTTTTCGTAGTGTGACAAACTGTAACAGCAAATGAATCATTAAGAAAACAACCAGCTGGTTATTATTAGAGACTTCCTCTTTCGGACTAACTTAAAGAAACTCATTTTTAGAACCAGGATGTAAGCGATCGGCCAGGGAGAATGTCCTGAAGGCTAATGGGTCTTTATCCCCTAATGCTTTTATGATGCCGACTTGTTCACGGCTGTTCGCTGTTCTTTTGTGAGAAGAGACGAAGCAGTGGAGTTGAATGGACATGTAGTCAGAAAAGGCTAATATAGCAATGTAACAATTTACGCTATTCATCATTTATTTAACCACGAATGAATTTGTTGTTGAATTTTAAATAAATTTAAAAAGATAATCCTGTCTTGCTATTTTTCCATAAAAGCTCGGAAACGTTACAGTAGTTTTACCCATGTGTCGCCCAGACAGTAGAGTGGGTAGGGGTATCGATACTGCGGTATCTAAGGCTACGAGTTCAAATACTGGAGAAGACATGGCTGTAACTGCCCTTCCTTCATAAGAGGCCACGGTGTCCTTCTATTAGGTGCCCTCACAATAAAATAGCCACCAGTTCTGGTCTTAGGAGTGGCCAATGCTGAATAGGCAAGTACCTGCCATTGTGTAAAAAAAACAAGGTTTTCCCCTGTGTATCGTTTATACGAGCCAGTTCCTTTTAGAATGTTCTTCACGAAGGCATTCCTCCCCTTAACAGATAGTCCTCGAGCCTTTTCTGTAATCACATAAACCAAACCAAACCTTACTATCCATAGCCAAAATGTTATTACAAATTAAACGAAGAGGTTGTTCATTACCATCGTGGTTGTTGAAAGCTAAACCAAATTGGAGAAATATCTCATTGTATAAATCTATTTTGTCGCATCTGAGATGCATCTTTCTGGTTATTAGACTCTGCTTGAAGAGACTTCGCAGCATTGCCATTTGCGCCACTAATTTTATTACTCAAGTTCAGCCATTTATCTGTGGGTAAAAAATACTTCTATTCTAAAATAAAAATCGAATGACATCTCTCATAATAATTATTGAAATAAATCCCGTAAGTAATTGCGACAAAAACCGTACAACTGCAACTATAGTGGAAAACGTTCACTACATTGGTCGCAGCAGCTCCGACCCTGGGTGGTGCAGGACTTGCGTACTGTACGTTTGCGACATTCATTGATTCTGAAATAAGTTATATACTGAACACGTAACCGAACACCACTATTATAATGCACTTAAAGGTATATTTCAATATGTAAAGATAATATTTAGCTCATCTCTCTTAGTATTACGATTTTATAATTGCGCTGTACAGAAAATGTAATACCGTATTTCTTTGCATAAAATATGGGAATAGTTTAATTTCTGAAGGACGCGGTTACAGTAAAAACATGCAATATTAAAAGTAGTCATATATAGGCTACAGGCAATTATCACAGTAATATTTCTGTAAAATAAACTTACATTCCGATAAGAATATGTAATAATATTAATATTACAACATCAAATAAGGTATCATCATTTTTACTTGCCTGTAATTTGAAGCTATCTCGTTCTTATTACTGTCTCTTACTTCTCAAATCATCCGTAAATAATTAGAGAAGATGAATTTGCAGCTGACTCAACGAAATAGCAGACTGAATGTCCGTTCGTGTTTGATCAGTCAGTTTTTGTATTAGAGTGGGCTATGTTCAACAGTTAGAAGGAAAACGTTCTGCCTGATCTTCGCACGGAGTTTCACAAGTTTTGTCTTTGATAGTCAGACGAAAACAATCACTACGTGAACAAATCCATTTTAAAATTTAGGGAAGCTCGTTCTCTGAACGCATTGGCGGAAGGGAAAAATTAACGCGAATATTTTTAAAATTTTCAAATCCAGACGCTAAAATGCTAGAGAGAAAAATATGCGAGAACGAAAAATACACGAGAAAATACGGTATATTAAATTGAAGGTAATGAAGGGATTGCGAGCCATGTTTCTTTAAATTCATGTATCTGAATTAAATTTTTACGACACCAAAATTCGTTTTGCAACCCCAATCGGGGTCGCGATCCACAATTTAGGAAACGCTGTCTTAGAAAACGAAGTAAAAATATCAAACTGATAAGTTAGGTTTTATTACGGTTAAGTACGTGAGAGCTGTATGCGTTAGAAGAGCGTGTTTGGAGCGACGTGTTAGGAAGACTGGCTCATAATTATATCAACTGCATTAAATCCGTAAAGTAAATTACCTCAGTAGCCGGAGATTGAAGTTCGGGACCAACTACTGGTCGTTAGTGGTTACTAACCAAAACGCGGTTGCTGAGTTCAAACTAAAAGGAAGTTAAGGAAATAGTATATCTTAAATATATACTAAAAGCTATTAATACTCTGTAGACAAGCCGTAGTTTACTTTAAACTGCAATTTTAAGTATAATAAGTTATGCTAATTCTGAAACAGTGTTGCGCATACATAGCACTGTAATATCTCAAGGGAAAGAAGAGAAAGTTGCATTTTTAACGCAGTTTTCTAAAACTACTTTAATAAAATGAACTTACCTCCATACCAGCAGAATAAAACAATTTTGAGCGGGAAAAGAGCTCGGTTTAAAGTTGGACACTTTAGTTTTGCCATTGCGTTTGTTGTTTGAACCTACAGCATTTATGAGAAAAAGGGATATTAGATACATTTATGCAGTAATTCAACTACATTCACATTTGCTTAACTGAAGTATAGAAATAATAATTATTTGATTCGAACAGCTTTTTTTATCCTATTGTCTGAAAAGCGCATTTGACATTGAAAAATTTAGATTCCAACAAAGTATATGTAACAGACAACGAGGGAAAATAATTCGAGTTTTAAAAGCCTTATTACTATTTAAACAAGATTTAAATAGTACTATTAGTTGATTGTGTTTGACAACCTGTAGATTTCGATTCTTTTCCTCATGTTATTTCATTTTCTTCGAAATATAAATGTGAAGATTTAGAAACATGTACGGTATTTCTCAATCCTTACCGTGATCGTTCGCGGTGTAATTGGAAAGCACGTCGGGCTGGCAATCGGAAGGTCCAGAGTTCCTGCCGAGGACACTGCAGATTTCTTGGCTTCGAAAAAAAGTTTTATGTCTCAAAAGGGGCGCCTGAACTAAAAACGTAGTGGACGAAAATTAGTCACTACCGGGATTTGGCTTGGTCCCTTCCTTCCCAGTCACCCTTTAAGAAGAGAAATATGTCAATATTTTCTCCTTTTTTACAACATGCTTTCACGGTATAATTGGAAAGCATACCCAGCTAGTAGTCAGAAAGACCGGAGTTCGAATCCTGTCTAGGACATTCCATACTTTCATGTCTCCTGTACCGAAGTAAAGAAAAATAAGGGAGAAAAAGTAAAGAAAACCTGATAACTACATAACTGTGCCTAGCTGTCTAGAACCATGCCCGGAGATAACGTAGTTTTTAGCCTGTCCGCCACCAAGACTCAAAGCAGCCGCAGCACCTGCAAGGAGGGGTTTGAGTGTATTTTAGATACTATAAGAGTGTCGATGAAGGTAGAAGTTCAGTTTCAACTTTTATCGAAATTTTAGATAGCCATTTCTCAGCACTGGCTGAGTACCGTACTATGATAGTATCGGCTGTAGGAGCACAATAACAGGGACTTAGTTGGTTTTTACTACCAGATAGGGCAGCTTATGCTGTCCCGAATGGTAGTCGCTTCGGGCATCTTAATGGGTAGCCGTAATGGCCAACAACATAAATTCTATAGATGCCTCCCTCCTCAGTGGTCGCCGCTCATCCAAAGTTTGGCGAGTAGTTCTGTGCCATACCTGTTAGAACAATGTCAGGCGAAACTGCTTATCGACTGAAATCTGTTTGTTCTTTTTGTTTTTCTTGCAAATGCGCATTACTCCTAGATTAAGTGTGTGCTTTTCTTCAAACTTTTATGTCTTGTTCATCGAAAATTATGGATAACGACGGTGTTGAATTTCCTCCCCTTGGAATGGATTGTGAAAGTGGCTTTAAGCTTACCTCGTGAGTGCTCGGAAGTTAATAGTGATATGAGTAATAATGTTCAATCTCCTGCAGTGAATAACTATGCTAATGATTTTGATGTTATTTTTCGAATTAGAAAATCTAAACCTGGAAAATATTTAAATTGTGAAAAAAATCCTTGCATTTGGATATATCGAAGTCAAGCCTTTAGATGCTGCACGTATTGATCACATCGTTAAATGTTTGAATACGTATGTTTAAATACGTATGTTAATACGTTTAAATACGTATGTTAATACGCTGCTTAAATCTGCGGATATCTGCAGCAAAACCTCTCTTCGTTATTATAATCGCCTACCTAGCGATAAATTTAACACGGAACTTTTAATTCGTCAAGAAAGTTGTAAGGATGTTGAATTCTTCAAGTCATATGCTACATCACTCCAAGGCAAGTGTGATATTCTGTTGCCAAGTAAAATTAGTCTGCGAGTTGTGAATTCTATTGTGAATAATAAGAGGGAAAATATTATCTCAGATACTGTAATGAAGTAACTTTCAAAAATCTACCAAGACAGCTAAGGGAATTAAGCCTACTAAGCCTAAGCCCTCTACTTCTTTGCAAAATAAATGTGCTAACTTAAAAGTCAATGCTGATACTGTACCTAAAAATGTAAACTTGTTCCTAATTCTATCCCTGATGTAGGTGTTAATAATGTTGTAAGCCATGGCAATGTTGTTAATCCTTGGAATGCTAACCCTGACCATGCGATTTCTAATACTTTAAATGATAGTAATGCCGAGACAAGAGCTAAGCAGCAGCTAAACCCCAGTGAGGCCCCTGACAGTAATGGTTAATACTAGAGACGTTATCATTTTTTATATCTTTTTAAAATTCTTATTTGACGAACTACCAGAATGCATGCTCTTTGGCCGCTTGAACGGCGTGTCTCTAAAAGTTGAGCCTTCTACTGTAAATTTTGATGAAAGTGATCAAGTCCCTGAATCAGTATTTTTTAGATAATTTAGTAGAACATGATATAGTTAACCCGCGACAAAAGAAACTAGTTAAAGTCCTTTTACGAGGACTATCCTCGAATTCTGATATTAACTTCGTCACTAATTCTGTAACTGTGTCAGGTTTTAACATGCATAAAGTGGTGCAACTTTTGAAATAGAGAATTAAAGCACCCATGCCTCTTTTTCAAGCTCAGATCATTCCTGTTGAAAATTTGTGAAGAATTTATTACTCATCTAATGTATTTTAGCCTCAAAGTTGAGAAGCCCATTGCAGAAAACCAAGTGCCCCAATATCTGAAATGGCAAAAATGGCATTATTCCTCCAAGAACTGTCATGTTGCACCTCGTTGTGTGAAATGCACCGGACGCCAAAGAACTGGTATTTGTGATTTCCAGGGGCATCTAGATATCCCCAAGTGTGCGAATTGTCTCGGTCCCCACTTGGCCTCGTATAGGGGGTACATTTTATTCCCATAAGTAAAAAAATATGTAAAAAGTTCAGTTATTAAACCTAGAGTAAGTTATGCCTTAGCTCTCAAACCTACTAGTTTTGACAATAATAACGCACAAAATAAGCGCACAAATATGTACACTCATAAAGTTAATGCTGCTGATGCTACAACTTCTCCTGGAAAATCTACAAGTGATAACCCTATTAATAATGCAAATGATTGCTGTGAAATCTCGGAGATTTTCAAAGTTATGAAAGAGGTGCAAAATCTTTTCGGCTTCAGTATCGATCGAGTAATTCAGATTTATAAAGACAATATACCCGAATTAAAGAAAGTGTGACAACATGCTTGATAAGATCCAAATACTCCATCTCATTCTATAGGAGACTGTCGGGCTTCCTAATGAAGATTAAGTCTAGGTTAATGAGCTCTGTATTGTAAATAGTATTAACTCAGAAAATAATCTCTTATACGTGCTTATGGCTTATGTATTTTATTCCTGCATTTGTCATTTTTCTAGTGCTTATGTTATATTTTTCTGTAATTATGATTATCTTGGTTAATTGGCCCTTTTGTTTTTGCTTGACTCACTGAATGTCGCACAGCTCCTCTTACGTGGCTGGTAGCTAGGATTCTTCCTCTTCAGTTTGGCTAATGGCAGTTAGGCTAAGCGTAACATTGTCTCGGACGCTTCCAGTACTGCAACACTGTATCTCTACATTTGTTTGCTCCACATTATTTTGCTTGCCCCACATTATTTTGCTTGCCATTTTACGGATTATATCCAGTGGACTTATTTCTTAGAAGCTCACTTGTGTTTCGAAAATCGTCAATCTGTGCTATTCTGGGTTAGTGATAACACGGGAGCACCTGATACTGCGAACTGCGTTCGTCTGAGTCGAGATTTCGAGCGTATGGTGTACCGGTTCAGCCTTGGGGTTTGAAAGAGAGAGTTTATTTTAAAAGGCTGTGTTGCGAGATTGTTGCCATTGTAGCACTGCAAGTGAGTTTGTTCAATTCCTCTTGTGATGATTCTATGACATCATCCGGCCCTCCCGCCTAATACGGAGGTAGCCCAAAGGGTGTCACCTCAGTTGCATCAAGTTTCAGAGAAGGTTATATATTTCATTGATACCCGGTTGGAGAAGTTAAAAACGTTGCTACAGCAACCGCCACGCTGCGAGGTCAAGCATTGAATTAGTGCATTAAAAAGTAGCTACTAGGTGAATCGGGTAGTGAGAAATATGACTTCGATGTATTTCAAATTGCACTGTTAAAAGCATTGCCTGTGGCTAGAGATACAGCTTTTGGCTGCGTTGCTCACAGCTTATTTTCTGTCGCCCAGCTCTGTAAATTACCATTCCAGCTTTAACTATTTACTAGCCGACATCAAAAGACGTCATCTAAGTTGAACCAACTTAAATAGGCCGGATTTATGTAGTCTCCTACTACAATACTTTTAATATGAAATTTCAGCTCTGTTATTTTAAAAATTATAAGTGGCGGAGTTTTGCTTGTATCCATAAGTAGTGCCTTCTCTTTAATTCCAATATTAAATAAAAATGTTATTTAAAACATTCTTAAAGTCTGATGTAATATTTCAGACAGAGCTATTATTTACTTGTCAGTCTAATAGGTTTTGAAGGACTCTTTAGCTAATATTTCACAATTAGAGCTCTATAACTTCACTCATCGCTTTGAAATTACACTGGCATATGTTTTGATGAAACATTACAAAATAACTGAGGGGTAATATTAGTGAAGAATCTGCCACTGTCAATCAGATGTCAATCAGTCAGAGACATTCAAAATGTTGGGAAATCACTGTGATTTCCCAACAATTCTCTTTCTCAACTGACGCATGTATTTTAAAGTTTCTTTATACGTAATATGTACTTCATTCTAGTTTAAGAAATGATTAAATGATTATATGCTTTCAGATATATTAAAGATGTTAACTTTTGTTATGTGACGTGTTTTAAATGTATGAAATTTAAGTCATTTTATGTAGGCCCTGTTTGAAGATACTTCTAGTCTGTGCGTTTTGATTAAATATAATTCAGAGAGAAAAAAAAGAGGAAGTATGATCGTAATATGCAAAACTGGCAGTGAAAAAAATTTCAGAACTATGTAAATATGATAACTTACTTTTATCCAAATGAACGTCATTAACGAAAAACATTCAGATTTTAACATTTCTATAATTTATTCGGGAGCAATGTTTCGCAATTAATGTGTTTCTATTATAAGCGGCATCTTTTAGAAATGAGTATTCGAAAACTTAACGTGCTGAACAGAATTTTTATATAGTCATTGAAAATTCTAATTAATGATATCTCCAGTAATTTTGATCGAATGAGGATATTTTGTTTTATTCTAATTTGGCAGTAGAAACACTTTTATTTTGAAAAGAATTTTTTTACTCTTTTTCTATACTATTACTAAAAGGTATCACTTATAAACTTTCAGGTTATTTTCACATTTTGATTATTATCACATAGCGATGATTGCTGCAGCTTCAAAGGTTATTTTATTTACATCAGTATTTAGATCTGGAATAATGTAGCCATTCAATAGATATTTAATAAAAAATCCTTCTGAATTACCTGTATAGCGCTAGGCAATTAAATACAGTTTACTTTCAATTAATTCACAAATAGTTCTCCTTTATTCGCCAAATTGCTCCGAACATTAAAATTGTTAGAATCAAAATTTAATTGAGATTTACTTCACTAGAAATTTCTTTCTTCTGCTGCAGAAAAATAGAGACTGTTTTAACTTTTTCAAAATAAGTTTATTTTTTTAAATCAGAAACATTTTAGCATAGCCGTTTCGAATATTTTGGGATTTTAAGTTACGCTACTTAAAATCGAGTAACTTAATGTATGATTTGTACGAGTGTACGAGTCTGATGATATTTAATTAATCGTTCACGCAGCTTGGCAAGTAAGCATTTTTCAGTATCTTGTTATTCAACTTGAAATAAGATATGTAATTTACCTTTGGAATGTTAAGTATATTGCTTTACAAACTAGGTGATTGAAATGGAGTAAACGTATATCTTTATAATTAACCTTTTTCTTTAGATTTTTACTGATATGAATAAATGATATAATTTTAAATATTTTTAATTTATAGCATACCCAGGTTTATGAAAGTCTTCAACATTATTATAACTATCTAATCTTAAATAATATTCATAATGCCATATATTACGTTTCTAGGTACAGCTTCACTTGGTTTTTATGTTGAATGTGATTGATGTAATCTCATGATACATTTCTTAGGAGTGAATTCATTAAACCTAGCGAAGTAATATTAAGAAAGAAAACAAAGTCAAATACATACTTATTCACATTAAGCGCAAAATTCGATTAAACATACGTTAACTTTTAATTTGTTATATAATTATTAATTTGTTGTCATGCTTAAAAGCAGCAAGAAAACATTTGAAATAGAAAGTGAATTCAAAGTGTTTCTAAATTCTGACCAATATTCTGGTAGTAACTAAGCAACATTTTTAATAGTGGGGTGGAAAGTTAATAGTTAAGACTGCTGTCACTTACTTAAAATTTATTAACTTAATATTTTTCACAACTCTCCTTTTTAACATACCTGAATGTCTCTGCATGTACGTCAAACACATGACTGGATGTATCATGTAAGGATGTATGCATTGTGATAAATGAAGTTAAACATTGATTTTATTTCGATCAATCGTATATATAAGCAATAGGTTTGTTATTAAGAATTACCAAAGTTTTACGCTTTAAATGTGATAGTTAATTGGAACGTTTGCAGTAGTATTCTGGATTTACTTTAAAAAAATCAACATAAGTTCATTATCAGTTGTGCTAATCCTTAAAAGTAAACTAAATTGAGAATATGAACTTTGTTTCCATATGATGCTTTATACGTTTCGTCTTGAAATCTTAATCAAAAATGTGAACACATTTCTTTGACACTTCTAATCTATTTAAATCTTCTTCCTCATTCTGAATAATATGATACAAAGACCTTCTATTAATTAAAAATTTCTGTTTGTCTAAAAATTATGTCCTTCGCGCCGAATTTGAATTAATCAGTTTTTGGAAAACTAATTCTTTTCAGAATTAGCTTGAAATTCTAAATTTGAATTCTTAGAAAAATTCTTAGGGCAAATAATAACTCAGTTTTTTCCCAGAATTTTCCTACATTTGTACGCAAATTTTTGTACTATAAAATTTAAATTGAATGTTTTAGAAATAACAATAAATTTTTATTTAAAAAAATCTGCAGTTAAATACTACTGTTAAAGTAAGCCACAGCAAACAGCAACCTCCACAGAAAATGTTTAAGTATTTACAAGTAAGTTTTCAGACATGAAAAATGAAGTAGACTGAAGGGTCAGTGAGCAGAAAAGGATGGAAAAATCAACCAATTAAGACATTGCCTCGGACATAAATTGTAAAATACACTTTTGGGAGCATTAAAAATTAATCAATAAAATGAAAACAAAGTAAGTAAATAGAAAAGCTATTATAATTTCCTCATTGAAATTAGAGATTTTTGTTCGAAAATGCTCTCTATTTCAAAGTAGAGCTGTTTATTTCAGTTTGTTTTGAAGTTGTGCGAGGAGAAAATAATGGGCTTATATAAACAGAGCTCTTAAGTATGCAAATAAATGTACCGCAATATTTTACTTATATTTTTCTAAACAGTAGATTTCCTTACGTCTTGTACAAAATGGTACTTAAAACATGGCGTACATGAAAGCCTCTTCACAATGTGCATTATAATGCCTTCCTGATATAATACTAATTCTGCTTTTTATACGAAAATGAAAATCCCTCGAACGTAAGTCCCCACTTACCTTTCAGGATAAATTTTGAGTAAGATAACAAGTAAAACTTTAGGGGGATATTTGACGAGAGTAGTAGTAATTCTGATTAAAATGAAAGGTATGCTACGTAATTAAATAAAATATTTTACTATGTTAAAGAAAAAAATATAGGAAATTAGTGATACATTGTTACCTATTTGTTATGAGCGTATCAATGACCAATACAGTGGATGAAGGCTTGAACTGAAATCGCTCAGCTAGACGTTGCAATTATAATTAGCGGTAGTTAATGTAGTTTATTTTACCGGAAATTTATCTATGGGGTTTTTTAGTAGTTAAGGAATATAACTATTCTTTATAGTATGATCATTATTACTTCTTCCTTTCAATATGTAATTTCATTCATCACAATCCTTTTAAGATACTGTCCTATATTTAGGAGAGCTCATTTTAGAGTAAATGCAGTATCTGACAAAAGGAAATATTTATCATAAAACAAGTGTTCACAGTTTTACTATGCTTGATAAAGAAGAAGCTATTTATACGACTAAAGTAATTATCCTGTTATTATACCGCTTAGTTAGTTTCAAAATTAAATTCTTAAATACATCTTCAGTAAAATAAGAAGTTTGCTTAAAATCAGTATCACGAGTTTATAGATTTGTATTTGAGTCTGGATGTTAGGCAAGACGCAGTGATAAATACAGAAACAAACCAGTCTCTTTTTTTTACGGACCTCAGAAATTGTTCGTAAAATTAAAAGTTTTGTAAAAAGGAATGGCATTAAGAAACAGAAAAAAACTTTGGAGACCAATGTCACAGTTCTAAATTGGAAGTTCGTGAAAATAATCTATCGTATATAAATATTTGAGACTAAGAACTATAGCAGGTCATAGATCAATATAAATGAAAGGAATGAAGAGGAAATATAAAAAAAAAAGATACCGACACAGTTAGCGGTTAAGTAAAACTGGCACTAAAAAATCCAGGGTTAAATCGCATGACATTTTAGAAATGCGTCTTCGTGTGAGTTTGAGGAAGTAGATGCGAATGACAGTAGCCAAAATCATCAATCGTGGAAAGTGGAAGGAAATATTAAATCATATAAAGCGTATTTTAAGACTGCCTCCTGCCTCTTAATATCATTAATTAGGATTTTTAGCCTTGAGGCGTCTGTCACACCCATCTTTGATCAAAAGGACCAGCACATATCCTGCGAGTGAGTTATTTACTGTCTAAGAATTTAATTAATTCTAAACCTGTGAAGGAAACATATTGCAACTAAGTAAACCGTTACATTAAAAGAGTTTAATTTAAACAAAATCATAAACAAAAATAGCTGCTCGTTAAATAAGTAAATTATAATGTAGTAAATGACTCAGAAACTTAATATTAATTAAATATTTAAATGCTTTTAAATAAAAAAATTATAATTTTTTAATTATACAAATATGAATTTTAAAGTGGAAATATTTTAAAATGAAAATTTTAAATGGATAGATTTAAATTTGGATTTAAATTAATAATTTTAATTAATTTCGATTACAGTAATTGCTTTGAATTCGGATTTAAAACTAAATTACAGTTTTTGAGTGTTTTTGAGTGTTTTTGAGTGAGTGCCAATTACATAACTGTAATTAAACGTTATAAACTGGAAAGAATTCATGTCAAAAAGAATTAAAAACGACCAAGAAGTTTGATAAATAAACTGGGAGGAATTCATGCCAAAATTAATAAATAACAGCAGAGAAGTTTGAATAAAGGTGAAATATCCTGGTAGGTAGTTCTATTTTAGTCGCAATAATTAAATAAATATTTTTAAGATTCTAGAGAGAATGCATTTTAAAATTTGAAAAATAATATTAGAGGTATATAACTTGTTTCAATTTATTTTAATATTTGCGTTTTTAATTTACTTGCTATTTTAAAAAATACTATGCCAAGCAATTTTTAGAAACTTAAATATGTTTTGATAGTACATCAATGTATATAAAACAATATATTTGTTTGGCTTACCTCTTAGAATTCAACTCCCCCTTTTTTAAGGCATATATCTAATAAAAATCCACTAGCATACACTGTGAGCCAGTTGCTTAACTGCAACCGCGGTGATGAAAATTTATCAGAAATTGGTGCATTTTTTATAAAAATCTTGCATACTTCTGTAGTTCAGAAGACTTGGGTCTGTCAGCATACTGAAAACCACTGATAATGATTTTTTTAATAAAGTTGATTCTCCGTCCTGTCTTGTTCTCTCAGAAGCAAATAAAACAAACACACAGCACTAACAACGTAATTTAGTTATAAATCAAACTCTCTTCTAACCTTGGCTTTAGTTTATCATGATTGGCGCCAGACATGCTTATGCTCAATTGGTCAGAAGAAGCAACCATTCATGAGATAGGTATCCACTGATCATGTAGTCATTTTTGTTCAACATTATTTTGATTCGGCGCTTTTCACCTTCATTCAGAATCACATTCCCCGCAGAAACATTGTTAGCCCGTTAAAGTAGCCGAGTGTGAGTTGGGTAATAGTATTTTTGCTCAGGTCCGCTGATGGTGATTAGATCGGAATTGATGATTGATTAGTCATACGATTACTTCCTATATTTTGATTTGCATTTAATCTCGACCCGAAAGTAAAATGAATAAGATTAGCTCAAGTTTTTAAATCCTTTTGAAACTTTAGAAAAATAAATCTCTGATAAATGATATTTAAATGTGCAAAGAAATATTTTATTAGATAAATTTTGTTTTATAATTAAAGAAATGCTTAAAGAATTTAAAGAGAATAATTTTCTAAGCTAACTTTAAAAAAAATATGGACATCTTAGTGTTTAGAATTAGAAATTTATATCAATAAAAAATTACGAAAAAAATTAATATTTGCAATGGTCATATTTATAAGCTATAGTGATTTTATTGTAGATATTTAAATAAAACTTAATTTACGAAATCATTAGAATGCGTCAAACTCCAGTTATCTGGACTGATCGGTCCATCCGGATAACTGAAAAAAAAGAGTAATATTTATATTATCCTTTTTTCGGTAGACCAAATATATTATTATTACAATGCATTCATTTCTTCGTTTACCCTGTTTAATTTTGAAAGGATTACGCAGTTAAAAATTTTATTTCAGTATAGAATAGAGAAAGATTGGCATTATCTTCAAGAATAGGAAATCTCTCTCAGCGCAGAAAGTGACATACGCCATAAGGCTAATAGAAAGTACTGCACAACAGCAATTCCTTACATAGGGAGAGAATAGCCGTAAAGTCAGTATGATTATTTAGCTTATTTTTAGAAAAGAAACTCCTTTAAGTATTAAGCCATGATTCGCAGAGTAAAGAAAGAACATTCCTTATACCTCTATGTGTTACCTACTAGCTTTTTTTATTAATGTTTAAAGCTACATGTTTCCAAATGATATGTAATGACTTGAAACCTGCCATGTTAGCAAAATAATGCATGGTGACATGCTGTTGAATCAAATATGAAGAATGCGAAGACATGTTCATTGGTTTATGATAAATTATTTTCATTACAAGCAAAACATCATTAAACCTATATTCATCTAAATTAATCTGATATATTTTTAAATATATTAGTGTTCTGTTTTGGGTTCTTGTGTTATTTATGTCAAAGTTCTAATTAAATTATGTGTCTTTGGTAGCTAGAACCTTGGAGAAGAGTATAGCGACTATTCGTTGGCCTTCTTACAGCTACAGAAATAAAGTCAAAGGAAGGGTTAATACACCCTTTTATTCACTCAAAGAAATAATTCTCCGGTTTACAGGAAAACCTCTACTTGGGCTTTAACTAAGCTAAAAACTTAATTAAAAAGATACTAGTTAAATTGGTTACCTTTGATAGCTAGAATACTTGAGAAGTGTGTAGCGACTATTCGCTAACTTCTTAAAACTGCAAGAACAAGTCCAAAGAAGGGTGAAAATACCCTTTTATTTTAACTAAAAATTAATTACGGTTGGCCTCTCTCGGGCTTACAGGAAAACTTTCATTTCGTCTTTAACTTAAGATAGAAAATGATAAACTAAACTAATTCTAACTAACTAAAATTTAGCCGAAGCTGTACAGAAATAACTAACTGAGTTGGCCCCTAATTAAACCTCACCGGCGAATACTAATAGGCATGTAAGACTACGGCCGACATATTAAGATAAGCTTTAAGCAACGATCTGGCCCAAAGGCAGAACGCCATCTACTGAGAACTGCTGAGCTCTTCTACGGAAGTGACTAGACTTCCCATTAAATACTGGTTCTACCTCATTTACATAAAACGCGATACTGAACACTCATTCTGGCAGGGAGTTGTAGATGAGAAGCAAGAATTTAAAGGGAAGGGTTTTAAAATTAAAATAATCCCTACAAAGTCAATGAAAAAGTTTAAAGTCTGTAAATAAATAAGCAGCAGGCTTAATTTTAAATGATCCTGTTAGAAGGAAAATCTATTTGGATAACTGGAGGCTGGATAAATTTAATTTAAATTTTTCTTTCGTAAAAATAATAATTATTAACTTCATTCATTTATTAGCGTTGAGGGTTTTCATGAAATGTTTTTAATGAGTGTGAAAGACATATATTAATTGTTTAAAGAATTGTAGAACGAGAAAATTTTAAAATCCCTAATGCCTTTAACAGAATCAAATGCTAAACATATATCTATGTATTCGGTGAAAATTTATTGGGAAAATATGCGTGACTTGAATTATATTATTACATTACGACATTTATAATTTTCGTGTATAAATTTTTATATATGTCAATACTTAACTTCGACTTCTTAGGTATATTTTTGCTGCAACTGATACTTTCTAGAGAAATACAAGCATTCAAAGTAAAAACTTGCCAGTCATAGTTTATGTAACTTTAATAACAATTCTTACAATCACAGGAACAATAGAAAACGTTTATTTTAACAAATGAACTTTTTGCGCAATTAATATTCCTTCATTTTCAAAACAAAGCAATGAAAATAATAATAATTCTTCCAAATATACAAAAATCAGAATTACAAACGGTTTGTCACTACCTCTAGTGTCAATAGCTAAACAAACTAGTTGGATAATAAAACGACTACTAAAGACAAAAGGTTAATAGTGAAATTAATAATAATTTTTATTTGCAATTTGTTAAATTTCAAATTAATTGATTACAATACAGCCTCCTGGAGGCTATCATTATTGCACGTTTAATCATAAAAAATTAAACTAATAAAAGGATATTTTAGTATTAAGGCCATTTATTTACATTATCATTTAAAAGAAGTATAAAATATTTCACTCGTACATATCTATATTCATAGAAATCACGCAAAGAAAAATTATGTTATATTTATTTTAATTTGAAGCTGTTATGAAATTTAAATATTGATAAAATGTAAAGTTCTGAAATGATTTTTAGGCATAAAATAATTAGAAATAAGGCTTTATTTCTCTAAAATATATGGACAATTGTCTGCTTGTTTAACTCTGTATCAATTATCTGATAGCGTCTATACCCAATGTTATCAAGATTAATTTTATTATTTTTATAGAAGCTACCAAGATTGAGAAAGTTGGAGGAAAAGTGACAGAAAATAAACTGCAAACCTGACAGCTTGCGGTATTTTTAGGAAGTAAAAAAAGTGTGACCTTTTTTTTTTTTTTGCTTGGGTCAGGGTTACATGAAACGTTTTCGTTCTTTAAACATCTTCGTGTGATAAAAGCTTTGAACCCACAGTATAAATTGGTTTGAAAGTAGGTTTTATAACATTAGAAGGATATTTTTGTTTTAATGCCGATTACAAATTCATCGCCTTGATGAACGTTCGTCCGAGGCCAACGAATGTATTCATTTTTCAATCCTCTAAGAAAGCCAAAAGCCAAAAGTGTTGTAATTTTTGCCCGTTTAATGGAGAAAAATGGTAATTGACTTTTAGCTTCCCTAAAATTTTATTGTGTCTTGGCTAATCAATCACTTATTAAACAATCAAGTGTACCTCATTAAAATACTGTTTTCATATTAAATGGGGAAATTGTGAATTAGTTACAAACTTCACTGACCGAGGATTAAAGAGTCATATTATACATATTTAACTGTCTTCAAGAATAATACAGTTCACCAGCGGCCGAGCGGTAAAATCGCTGAGTACTGATGGTTCTGACCTGGATTCGTTTCGAGGCGAACAGGCTGCCTGCATGCGCGTTTGGGTAGTTTTCCCCATGTGTAACGCATATACGAATCCGTTTCTCTTAGAAAGTCCTCCACAAAGGCATCTCTCCTCTTAGGTAGATAGCACTAGTGTGCTTTGCCATAATCAAGTAATCAAACCAAGCCAATCAAGAATAACGCAATAATGCCAGACAAAAGAATTATGAATTAAAAAAAGTAATTAGATAAATCGAAAGCAACCAAGAGTGATGATCAGTATATCAACATGAATAAAATGCCAAATATGCTCCAATTCAGATTTTGAAAACTAATAACCGCATTAGTAGTTGAAGGAAAATTCAGCAGCATAACTTTTAAACGGAGATGAAATATATTTAAAAGTGTTTATAAGTTCATAACTTATGCAAAATCATCTTGAACTGTACTTTGCGCACATTTTTTCTTAGCGTAGACGAAGAAATTTTTGAAATTCCCTTTTTTAGCTTTACTTAACATGCTTTTAGTACTTTAGAAAATGTCCTGATTATTCGTGCTTCCTTTAAAGTACACGCTATTATTAATAAAACACTAAATCTATAAACATAATTTTGAAGAAAGCTAGTTCTTGTTTTAGTTACAAATGGATAATTTAAGTAGAAATTCGGACTTTCCTAAAGACGTTTGCTGAACATATTGAGCTAAGTTTCTATAAAGTGCTGGTAAATATTTAATATCTGTTTTCGGTATCACTTGCACAGATAATAAAATAAGCTCAAAACAAAACATGCCCTTTAATTCAAGTAGAATTGTCTAAAAACTTCAAATAGAATTATATTGAATTTCTACTTCTTTAAATCTTATATTGGATCATCCCATAAATAATGCGTTCTGTAAATACCCATTTTTGTTTTCTAAGTTAAGATAAAGAGACTTCATTTTTAATTAAAAATATACTCTCTTTTATCCACCGCTAAAACTTAACAGTTTCGATGGAATTTTATTAAACCAGGGTTTGAAGGATGTCCTCATCAAGCTCTACAGAATCACCCAGAAGAGACCAGGCTTTGAGGCTGTAGTTTCCGACTTGTATTTTCTGGAATGACCTTTGACACTGGCTTACGCTTATTACCCGATCTCAATATAGTGCATTAAAATTCCTATTAATAATTATTTAATTTAACTCGTAAAGCAAAATATGCCGAATATGCTTCTCAGTCCCGAATATGCTCCTCTGAAAGCATAACACTGTTTGAATATAACTGCACACTTCAAGACTTGCCCTAAGAATAAGAACAAAGTAAAATTACTACCTGCTTTTATAACATATTGACGCAGGTAATTTATTTCGTCTTTCCCTGACTTGTAAGTTAAACAGACGCATTATTTATGGAATGAATAATTGACTTAAAAAAACTGCAATGTGAATGGATCTGAGATTTCATTTTAAGAAATTTTAAACTGATATAATATTTAACTATTGGCTGTTTAGTAGTAACCCTTAGATACCGTTGTGTGTTGTCCGCGTGAAGCGGCAAAAACATAAATGATCGGGGAAAGCTAAGCTCTATAATTAAGATAATATTTGACTTTTACTAGAAATTAGCTGTAAGTTACGAATAATTTTTATTCAGGAAGCAACGCACCTAGTGCTATGAAAAAATAAATTATATCACAGTATTTTGCTCCCACTTTGTTTACAATTTTGTTTTGCAATTCCTTTCCGTCTTTAGAAAAATATGAAAGTCTTAGTATAATAAAAAGCAGAAATTTCATAACTATCAATAAACTTATTATTAACAACTAACTATCACTGTCGTTTTCATCTGAGTGATGATTGTAGGCTCATTTGATCATATATAAGAAAACTAATTTCAATATCTTCTGTTCTGTAAAGTATATGAATATAGTATCACATACAGTGATAACATAACCTATATGAAATATACTGCAAACAAACAATCATTATGAAACGAAAATCTATCATTGCATGCCATTCATAAGTACACGAGCTTACGACTCTGCTTCTATTTCGTAAAGTTTTTCCAAGTCTGCTTATATTGTTTGTACACAATGGAGACTACAGAAGAAATGCTACTTGGCTGCTACGTATGAGACCAAGCGGAAGTACAAAAAAATTCAGTTACTCCGACTTGGAACTATCATTCCATTCACAGGCATGTGTTCCACAAGCTGAAGGCAAGATCCATTTATCGACTGCCCTGGGGAAAAATATGTATATTAGGATATTTATAAAAAGTAATACACTAACAAAATATTTAATAAATTAACTAAAATATTTAATAAATCACATTTTTCTAACTATCTAACAGAATTCTAATTTATGTGTGCAGATTTGTAAATGAAATAAAAGGCTATACTATTAGAAAGCTGAAAAAAATAAAATTATAATTACAGTGCTCAGTTACAACGATTAATAGCAGTTCATCGCTCCATCTTTAAAGCTTCAATAAAGCCTCAGTAATATTCATTGGTAAATAATAAATACTCATTAGTAAATAGATCTCTCTTATTAGCCCTACTAAGAACTTGGAGTTAGTACTGCCAACTCTTGCTAGTGTTAGATATTCTCTGGCTTCACTCTTCAGAACGAACACGCTGGATCATTTCTTTTGGTTTATTAACAGAATTTATAGAATGCATACGTACAAGCAGCGGCGTGCTGGGAAATCTCGTTTTTCAAAACCAACATACGGCCGACCTTTGAGGGAGAATGTTGGCTTTTCTTCTGGCTTCCAACCAAAAGCGTTTTAACTGCTGCTTTGGAAAGGAAGAGTTAGTCTGTTAAGGTTTATTTTCATTAACATGCTTTTGGGTATGTTAAAATCTGTTCTGCACTACTGATTTGACCAGTATAAGTAAATGAGAGGAGTTTTAAACATGTAAATCAAGAAAGAGGGATTGGCATCAACCATCATCTAAAGTCCTCTGTGTTGTAGCCGCTGCGAGCGGATAGCCTCTGAACTGGTTAATTCTTTATTCGACAGCTGCTTGGTAGAGAATTAGTTGCCAAGAAATCGTCATTTAACGAGCTAAGTGCTAGGGTAAAATTTTATTTGCGATTGCAAGCACTTTTACTTGCATGTTGTTTGCTAGTCCTGCAAGAAGCGAAACTGAATATGTATTTGTTATCTGAGTTAAAATAACTAGCCGAATAACGATTATTAGAAGTGCTAAAGCAACAAGAATCAGGGTACTATTCAAGGACTAGTTTCGAAAGTATAAATATAGAACCTTCGAAGTTAGGTCCTTCAAATTTATGAATATTGCGCACATTCATGTTGCTTTAGCACCCGCACAACTGTGTTCATTAGTTTTAGTCTGCACTTCAATATGAAAGCACTAATAAATTTAAATTGTTGGATTTTATATTATTGTTGCGTTCATTTTAGCCTTCTGAACTGGTAGTAAAAGACGGGATGAAAGACGTCTTATAGGCTTAAAGGCTGGACTAAGTTAGTTTAGGCAAATTAGAATTTAACCTCATAAGCCTATCTCTTTCGAGACTCATACATACGAAATACGATATGCTATTTACTTTGAAAACTGATCGAAAGTTTTGTAGGTGAAGTAATGTAAAGGGTATTTAAATTACTTTGTCACTGTTTCGCATACCTACATAATTGTAATATGTCATTCAACGTTTCTTTTGCATGTTCTTTTCGCATTAAGTTTTTTCATCTTAAAGAATAATGAGTATACACCTATCGAAATGATTTAGACAGAAAATGGCATATTTAAAAGCATTCAACATAGAAAAAATGAAGATAGTTCAACGCAAAATTTATTATTTTACCAATGATCTTATTTTAGTGGGTAGAGTCTTTATTTCGGAGCAGAAAGGGAGAAAAATCACTAATGCCCTCTTCGGGATTTGAACTCAGGATCTCACAATTGGTAGCCTGAAGTACTTCCAATTACACCACGCAGGCACGCGGCAAAGAGGGAGAAAAATCCTTATCGCCTTTTACTGCTGATGGAAATTATGACGAAATAAATTTATGCGGCAAGAAACCAATTGGGTATTTATATTTCTCCACTCATTTGTCTTGTGCCATTCTAAGGCTCATGATTAATAATCTATGTGAGCGATTTCGAAACGTTTCTGAATTGTATGAAAAAGTAACAATTATTATCTCTTTACATAGGTGACATCTGTTTTTAGTTATGTTTTGGCTTTGTTTGACGTATTTAATTATGGCAAAGCACTCGAGGGCTATCTGCCTAAGGGGAGGAGTGCCTTCATGGAGGACTTTCTAAAGGAAACTGGTTCATATACACGTTACACATGGGGAAAACCACGGGAACGTCCATGCAGCCTCCCATGCAGCCGTTCGCTGGGATTCGAACCCCGGACCGAACTACCATTGTTTAGCGCATTTACCGCACGGTCGCTGGTGGGCTAGGAATATTTCTTTCATTAATATTATCTATACACATTGTATAAATCTGCTTATTAATGTTATTTGAATACTCAGTCTAGAAAAGTAATTCTAGTATAAATATAAAGTTTGGAATAGTTTCGCACGGTACTTTTCGATTCAAGAATTTAAATTATTTTTCGTCTGCCAGTATACCAGAGCATCCTAATTTAGTACATCTTCCTAAGCACTCGATGCTTGCTGATTAGACCTTTCTATACCTTTCTATAAAGCTAATCAGCAGCTTATTATCTAAACTAATTAGTCATTTTATTGCCTCAAATTCGGAAACATTGCTCAGGACGCACTAGTAGGGCGTACACCGATCTGATACTAAAAAATGAGGGAAGAAACACCACAAACGTCCATATTCGATCCCAAATCCAATGACATGTTAAAACCAGTCTCCATTATCTCGACCAAGGCGGCAAGTTTGCCGATTTATCATTTTAAAAAGAGGATGAATGGTGTAAGTACAATTTAATCCATTTTCTTATTTAAGGCAGATTTAGAATTTCGAAGCTTGACAAGTTAAAAGCCTTTACTTTATGAATTAAAGCGTCTTATTATGAAGCATGTGATCTACTACTATATTTGCATCTAACATTTAGTCGATCGACATTTAGATAATTTTTTTATGTTTCTCAATAAAAATACATTATTATTTTCGAATAGCTAAATGATACGCATTCAAATCTCTGCATTCAGTATGCCATTTGAAAAGAATATACGCCATTAATTCGCCGAATCTGACGTTCTGGATTGAATATGAAAGGATCTTTTGTCAATTTATTAATGCGGAAAAGAAACAAAAACGGAAATATCAAGAAAGAAATTGCATTTGTTTCATTTTTATTCTAAAAATCTTGAGTACGAGGTCATGTACATTATGAATACAAGTGTGAACAGTCTTTAATATTGTTATCATATTTCGGATATTCGTTTATATTTCTTGCATGCTCTCGAATTAATACCCTTTTTTGAAAATAGTCGTAAAATTCATGCTTTTTTTATTTCAACGAAAAATAATTACAAACAATGATAAAGTATTAATAAAATATCTTATTATAGTAAAAATGATTTAAAATATGTGCTTACTTAATAAGGCGCATCTTGCAGCTACTATTTTACGATGACGTGGCTTCATATAACAGTGGTGAAGAAACAAGTAGAATACGGCCATGAAAACGCAGAAACCCGACATAACTCTGTAAGACAAACTCATGGAGTAATATTCGCCTAGGAGACCCCCGACAGAGCAACCTATTATACGACCTAACATGGGAAAGTAAAAAAAAATGAGTAAATGTTTTGCGTCAATCAAAATATTTGACGTTATAATTTAGACAGGTTTTATAAGTTTCCAATTACTGCAAATGAACTTTTTGTTAATGATACGAATTTTTTAGAATATATAGCAGAGCAAGCTCATCAGAATACTTCATCAGGGACATTCACACGACGGCTTATACGCCACAACTGCCATAATTATAAGGCATAAAGTTCGTTAATTTCTATCATAGCTGTCGAACACGGAGATCTTCAACTTGCTTGCTCTACTATGACTGGTCGTTTGCTTTGCCATCCTACCGTAAAATTTTAAAGTTAGAATATTTCAACTTTAAGAAATCAATAAATAACAGACGCTTAAAAAAATTTCTCGTATGTTAACGTAGGATCCTAATATGTTGATGTAGGTCTGCCTCAGCTTTCGCAATTTCTTTCTGTAATTCGGAAAACTAATTAGATTTGCTTTCTGTTTATCACATATGAAGTTACTGTACTTGAATCTACACTGGTGTGCAAACTTAAGCAACAATGTAAAAATTTAGCAGATAGCCATGAAATTGCAGAAAATGAGGTCTGGAGATCAGTGCAATGAACACATAAGTCAGCAAAAACATCATGCGTATGCAAATATCAGGAACGAAACGTCAGAGGCGACGTGAGCGTACACAAAACGCGTGATGTCGGCGCGCGCAGCTCGACAGTAGAATAAAAGGAAGGACGGAGACGTAATTCAACATATTCGCTGCAAATGCCAGTGAGTCAGTTCGTGAAATATGGCTAGAAGAAATCACCTGAACGACTTCACACGTGGAAGGAAGCTGGAGGAGAGGCGTACTGTCACCAGTGTAGCTGCAGAGTTCGGAATCAAGAAAAGTGTCGTTTCGCGCGCTTGGGAAACGTTCCAAACCACAGGTACAACTGTTAGAAAGGTTGGTGGTGGCCGCCCGAGGATGACATCTGCAGAGGATGATCGATATATCGTCCTGCAGGCGAAAAGAGGCCGAAAGCAGTCAGCAAGCGCCATTGCTCAGCAACTCTGTACAGCAGCGGGGCGACAAGTGTTGCGGTTTACTGTGGCCAGACGCCTTCACAAAGGGGGCCTATTCGCCCACCGTCCTGTACGCTGCCTGCCGTTGAAAGTTGGTCACCAACGCCACCGTCTACAGTGGTGCAGAGGACTGGGCAACTGATCAATGAAGTCGTGTCCTCTTTACGGATGAGAGTCGGTTCAGTACCAGAAGCGATTCTCAACGCGTTTTGATTTGGAGAGAGGTCAGGACACGGTTTTATCCCAGTAACATCAAGGAAAGACACCGTAATGGTGGTCCTGGAGTTCTTGTCTGAGGAGGAATTATGCTGAACGGGAGAACTGAGCTCCACGTTTTCGACAGAGGGTCTGTAACCGGGGATCACTATTGTGAGGAGGTACTCCTTCCCCATGTGCGTCTTTTCCGAGGTGCCATTGGTCCACACTTAATTTTTATGGATGACAATGCACGGCCACATCGGACTCTTGCTGTTGAGGAGCTACTGGAAAGTGAAGATATCACTCGAATGGATTGGCCAGCGTACTTCCCAGATTTAAATCCCATCGAACATGTGTGGGATGCTTTGGGGAGACGCATTGCAGCACGCTTACATCCTCCGGAGAACACCCAACAACTCAAACAGATGCTGATTGAGGACTGGGCACTCCTACCGCAAGAAATGTTACACCAGCTGGTTCTGAGTATGCGGAGACGGTGCGAAGCAACCATTGCAGTGAGGGGAGGGCATATCCCATATTAAGGAATATCTGTTTGTTGTTTTTCCTTTTGGATAGACAATCATTAGTCACGATACTATGCGTTCAATAAAGCTTGTTTTTGTTTGATTCCATAACGTATGCATTGTATTCCTTTTTTCAGCTCCGATGCTTTCGTCATCTTTTACGTACATAATACTCTCCTTCATTTCTGCATTTCATGTCTCTCAGTTGATTTCTTGTGGAGTTATGGCAAAAAACCCTGCTGTTGCTTAAGTTTTACACACCAGTGTAATTTCAAGGTTTTTCATGAACTTTGAGTATTTTATTATTCAGAGAGACAGAGTAAACTGAATTTCTATTTAAGCAGTGAATTGGCTTTTAACATGTAGGATTGGTGTAATTCTTGATTCTTATTTATTACTTAAATGTAGTAGGTACTTGCGCCGCCAGTCTTCGGTGAGTTGCGCAAGCCCGACTTGAGGATGGTCGTGAAAGCGGATAATGGAAAAAAATAAAAATAAATTGCAGAAAGTTGCTTAATTCATCCTTTTACTTACCATTCTTGCTTTAAAAGAGCGCGAAAATTTATAACCTGGGAAAATTTCAAAAATTTATAACAGATAAATTTTTGAATGTAGGAATATTAAAATAATGGACGTAAAATGGTCGAAAACGTCAAGCAGTGTTTGAAAAATTGCATAAATCAGTAAATTATATTGAAATTTCAGTATAAATGTCTTTTAAAACAAACCTTTTTCCTTTCCATCCGATAGCTCAAATAGTAAATTTATGAGATTTAGTTTGTTCGTTAAAAGACGTTACATGCAAAAAAGCCGACAAATAATCGTTTCGAATTTAAATTAAGAAAAGAATCTAAATCAAATTTGCACAACGCTTTGAGAAGTACGGCTTCTTTGCCAAATATATTCAAAATTACGTAGCTCTGTTTCTCTCTATCTCTACGCTATCCGACGAATTCTCATGCTCGCAGATACTTTGCTTTATAATAATAAGAATTAATCAGCTATTTGATACTTGATTAACACCTCGTAAGGGTTTTATGGCTTTCATTTAGTCATTTGTCGTAAAAAAAGAGAAAAAACAATTGCCAGTCGACAAAGCCGAAGATCTTTAATTTATTTTCCATATAAATAAAAGTGACATGTCAACTTAAAAAAGTGATTAATTTCAGAAATATTTCTGTGTTTCTTAACAATATTTTGCATCTGTTATTTTAAAACATTAGTAAAACAGGTAAACGTGTTTTCTAACGTTGTATAATATACCGACTGAAAAATTTCCAAAATCTACTTCTCTGCATTAATCGGCTGTATCAAAAATAAAATCTGATGATAGGGAGATATTTTTGTAAGAACATACCGATTGTCATCCTATATGCTTTTTCTTTTTAATTTCATTTTAACTGAATCTTTTTGAAATGGTCGTATACATTCGTGTGCAAAATAACTAATAATGCATTATGCCGTCAAAAAATTCTGCATACATTCAGCCGTAAGCATTAGTAAGCGTACACGTACGTCACATAATACGTAAGTGTACTCGGAGCTGTAATTGTGAACAGGATATAAGCGCGCGATGGGTTTTGAGCGATTTGCTTGCTCATAACTCTGACGACATTCGCCGTGTTTATCGCAAGATTTGGGTAAATTTTATCGGGTATCTGTTTAAATGAGTAGATACGAACATAGATGACGGAATGGAATGGAAAATTATCGGTAGACTTGAGGCAGGTTAATCACAAGCGCAGGTGTCTACAGATTTCAATGTAACGCCCAGTGTTATCTGCAATTGTCAAAAGAGTTTCAGGGCACTGGATCCATATCGAGAAGTCCTGGACAAGGTCGACCAAGATTCACAACTACGAATAAGGAACGTTATTTTGGTACTATCAGAGCGGCGGCACTGGAGACCGCTACAGTTGTATAGTTAATATATGAGCTGTGTGCAGCCACTGGAACTCAATTTTTTACGATCTATAGCTGCCCGAAGGCATCATGAGATAGGGCTGAATGCCAGAAGATCCATTGTTTGCGTCCCGCTAACTGCAGCACACAAGAAGAGCGCGTTTAGCATGATGCACACAACATGCGCCTTAGATCAGACTTCAGCTTTTTACAGATGAATCGAAATTAAGCTTGGACACTGATTCTTGGCGTATCTATATCTGGAGCTTGTCTGAAACACGATACCATCCTACCCCGCCAGGGAAAAGGATCTTTAGGATAATGGTTTAGGTAGGTATTATTTTGGACAGCCGCATGCCCTTGCTTACGTTTGACAAAGACTCCCTGACTGCTATGAGGCACAGAGAAGAGATCTTTGACCCCTATGTTCGATTTTTCAGGGGCACAGTTTGTCCTGTGATCTTGTTAATGAACGACACTGTTCATCCACACAGGGCACAGTTGATGGACGATTACCTGGAAACTGAGGATATTCAGCTGATGGATTGGCCAGCCAAATCGTCTGACATTAATCTTATACAGCATGTTTGGGACGCTCTTGGAAAGACAATTTCATGTCACTATCCCTCTCCAAGAGCCATTCAGGAGTTGAAAACTGCCTTGCTGCAGGAGTGGAATCGGCTGCCACAGAGACATCTCAGCTGTCTTCTGTTCAGTATGCAGTCACGCTGCGTGATATGTCTGGCTGCGAGAAGGGACTATAGTGCATATTAGACACATTTTCTGTTTGATGTAAGAGCGTATTAGGTTGGATATCTCTGCACTATGAGCTTTACTGATAATCATGTGTGTATAAAATGACTTTTGAGTTGTACATCTCTTTCTTTGTTTATAAATGTATATTGATACCAAATTTCATTAAAATTTATTCATTACTGTTTCATAAATCCGACTTAAGGTGCAAATTCTCTTAATTTTGCACATGATTGCATTTTTAAATATTTTTACGTTTTCCTGTTTATACTATTTTACGTTCAGAAAGGAAACGCTGATACAAACGCCATAAATTTTAAAAGTGGAATTTTTTTCTTGCTTCAAACTTTATCGTTATTTAACAATAAAAATTTAATTTTATCACTTGGCAATAGCAGATGTTATTTTAACACAATTAATGGTAAAATCCCATTAGACTGCAATGAAATGTACTTTCATGCATAGATAAATTAATATAATAATAGAACAAATTATATAAATCGTTTCAGAATCAGCTGCAAGTTAAGACATTTACAAAAATTGTTAAGATAGCTTACCTACGCCGAAATGAGATACTGCCAGTATGTAATGCATAGCAATTCTTTTCCCTTTGCTACTGCTGTCGTGTTCGACAGTTGCAACGAGAGCTAACCAAAGAATCGGTATGGTGAATGCTTTCATTGCTTCAAAGGGAGATGCCCACCACCAGTGGGACCATTCTTCTATAAATGATAGTCCTGCAAGATGAATTGCATGAAATGCAAAAGCCGCCGATACTAAATTAGCTTCTCCTATATTCTGGATTAAATTTTTTGATACCCACAAAAAAGGCACGCCGCACAAAAAGCCGATAGATTGCATTGTACCGAGTAGTAAATGATTGAATCCAATATTTTCGTATAGCAGTGGATCAAATACCTGAAATGGAAAAATACAAAGCTAAAATATTTTACTAAAAGGTTTTGCAAGTATTCAAAATTTGGATTTTTTGCATTGATAAGTGGTCCCTAGATAGAAATTTTACATAAAATTTTCATTCTGAAATTCAGTTGGAGTGTTTTATTCCCATATATAAGGGCCATCATTAAAAATCGATAATTTTCAAAACTCAAAGGCTGATGTCTGAAAGTCTAAAAAGTCGTTTTAATGGAACTTGAATAATGCTTCTGTGAATTAATTACATACAGCGTTCACAAAAATCCTTGCCTGGCCTTTATTTTCTCAGCCGTTGATCGCAGACATATACTTTCAGCTGCAAAAATACTTTAAATTACGCAAATATTCATGTTTTGGCATTTTTAAATTAAAAAGAAATTAGTTCCTAGAAAATTAACAGATCTCAATCTTTATAAAGTCATCCAGTACTTATATTTAGCAAAATTTTGTGGACGTCATTTCAAACTTTCCTTGAGAGGTAGGTAAATAAATAAATTAGAATAATTTGAGGTTGATTTCTCCTCTTAAATGCCGTTCAATGATACTTTTGTGATTCATCGATGAGTAACACTCATTAAATTGTAATTTTGTTACAACTAGCATTCCGAGACAGTTTTTGCAGAAGTATGTTCACTCTCAAAATGCTTTAATAATATGCTTATGAAGTTTTTCTACTTTAGAATTATAACGTTAGAATCATAAAAAATTAATCAAAGTAGAAATATTATTCATTTTAAATTTATTTAAACGATGGTACGAGCTGGCTGAATACTAATGCCATTACTGAAGCCTGCCAGTATTTTCTATAATTCTCTGAGATTCTGAGCGTAAGATCTATCTTTTTAACAATTTCATGTTGTTAAATACTTTTCACAGTAACTTGCGTAGAAATACACCTCCTTAAATCTCTTAAAACCAGTAACCTTTTTCTAAAATAACAATTTGTTTTCAGTTACCCACAGAGGCAAACATTTTGTTTTGAAATTTATGTGCTGCCCTTGAATGTATCTGTAACTTTAAAATAAGGTATCTCGGTCAATTTTTGTTCCGAAGATCAAACGTTTTTTATTTTATTTTTTAAAATAAATATAAAATTTTCCTAAATATAAGTATAGGGACCGGGTGAACATAGAAGAAGTTCGATTTCGTAATTTTTACAAAATTGATTTTTTTTAAAGTTCTAAATGACAGAATATGAACATTTACCTCATTTGAAATATTTCGTGACTATATGTCTACGACCAATACTATCGATGTACGCGCACGTATGCGTGTTTCCGGCGTTTCCATTTCGTATCTAGTTTGCAAACAACAATTTTTTATAAATAGTTACGTAATTTTTAATATTATTTGGAAAACCGCTTTCCTGCTGTGTGTTTTAATTCTCAGATACAGCTTTTCTTTCTTTTCGGCAGGTTAAGAAACAGAGTGCTGCCGAAAATCGGAAGTCATCGAAATTTTAATTCTGTCTTTTTTATGTTGTAAATGCAATTTTGTATTGAAAAAATGTAAATAACTCACAATACGAAACTGTAAACAAATCACTACTACCATTTTAGCAAAAATGCACAAAATTTAATAGCGAACTTTATGCTTACAAAATTGGCATAAAATAAAGAAACCTTAACTTTATAAAATATGAAGAATACGCATAGAATGGATTCTGGTTAAAATGAAGGCAATGAAAAGAGTTGGTCGGCAAAATGCAGGTACTACTGGATCATTTGTGCAAAAAATATTTTTATATTTTGTTTTAATAAGAAATAATTGTAAGCAGTTGGAAATAAATATTCTATAAGGTTTATCCTAATTTTATTAACAGGTATTTTAAGTTTATGCATATTTTCTATCTATTCTAGTTTCAGCTTACAATTTCCTACCAGAATGTAATTTCAGAAACACAGTTGTTTGTTATTATGCAAATTGTATTTCTGTTGTTGAAATGAGGAGCGGCGCAGATGCAAATTTGCTAGTGTTTTTAAGCACGCGCTTGGCACTTCAATTGGTGCTGGGAATTACTGGAGTTTCAACGAGGCAAAGTTTCATCTGAGTTGCGCTTACGAAACTAGAGGTTTGCCGTGTTCTGACGCCGTTCCTCAGCCAACGTGATGCTTAAAGACAATAAAGAGGTTCGGTTAACATTACGACTCTGAAGTTATTAAAGTACATCTCCGGTAATGTAGCAAATCTTCATACAGTCCACTATTATTAAACAACGGAATACAACATGGTTTTTTGGTAAGTCGGAGCCGGAGTTACAGTGCAATTGGTGAGTCAGTGCATTTTTATATCTTTGTGATTAGATAACACTTTCTGATTAGATAATGGAATTTTCTACGCTTAAAACGAAGAAGCGTGTAGCTAAGACTAAGTTAACTAAATTGAAAGAGAAAATTACTGCGAACTATGACTCTGCTGATTTCGCTCAGCTGGAACTTTTTAAATCTAAATTAAGTACTTTAATGACTGAAATTTCGGATATTTTTAGTAACATATTTCTAGTTTGTGAAGCGAAAGATATTGATACCTTTATTGAAGAACAACAGGGTATACAAGATAATATTGATGAGCTATTTTTAATGTTAACCAGAGTTAATGCTAAGAACGTTAAGGATTTAAGTGTGGAGGCTAATTCTTGTGAAATATCAAGCATTCGCTTGCCTAAACTAACTCTTCCCGTATTTAGTGGTAGTGCTGAAGAATGGTTATCATTTAATGATTTATTTAAAACGGCGATAGTGGATAATGACAAATTATCGGGAGCACAAAAATTACAATATTTAAAATGTTCTTTAAAGGGAGATGCATTGAGAATTGTTCAGGCTTTAACTATTTGTGATAAGAATTTTGAAATTGCGTGGAATTTACTGTGTCAAAGATTTTCAAATAAGAGAGAATTACTTTCATCATTATTAAAGAAAATCTTATGTTTAACAAGTTTACAAGCTGAAAATCCTAGTCAATTATTGACTCTCGTAGATACAGTGAAGGAATGTATATGTTCATTTGAGACTTTGGGTTTCAAAGTAGAACAATTCGCTGATACTATTTTGATGTTTATAGTACAATTTAAATTAGATTCTTCAACGAGAAGTTGGTGGGAGCGAACTTTAAAGCGAGAGGAAATACCAACCCTTAATGACCTGTTAGAATTCTTAAAGTCACATGCCAGAACTCTGCAAGCAGGTAAACAACAAGGTGTTAGAAAACAACCTACGAAAGAGAAATTAACCTCTTTAGCTTCAGAGATTCAAGCGCACTGTACTTATTGTAAAGCTGGTCATTCAGTATTGAAATGTAACAAGTTTTTAAGTCTAAATGTTCAGCATCGTGTTAATTTTGTCAAGAAAAACAATGCGTGTTTTAATTGTTTAGTTTCAAATCATAAAGCTTTCGAGTGTAGAAGTATTCATAAATGTAAAAAATGCTTTAAAAATCATCATACATTGCTGCATATTGAAAGGGTTCATAAGGAGTCAGAACCACTTAAAAGAGTTATCAATAGTTCAAGAGAGTTATCGGTGACTGCTAAGCCATTTTCTCCCATAATGGAACCTAGTACCCAATCGGCAAAGTCTGAGGAGAATTTTACGAACTCTAGTCCAGTAATTAAATCTTGTGTATCAGACTTTAGTTTTCAGCGTGAGGTTTTGCTATGTATTGCTGCTATTAAAGTATTAGATTCATCTGGTGAATATCAGTTGTGTAGAGCATTGATCGACCCTGGCAGTCAAGCGAACCTGATTACAGAAGAGTGTGCAAGAAGATTAGGGTTACCGAGAAGAAATGCCAAGGTTTTTATTTCATGTTTAGGATCTTCGGATACAAAGAGTAATGGAATTGCTCAAATTAGTTTTGTCCCGCATTTTCCAGCTAAACTTTCATTTACAGTTCCAGTATTTATCATCAATAGAATTATTGGAGAGCTGCCGCATTTTACTTTAGATAAGCAGTACATAGAGGAATATAATGATTTAATGTTGGCGGATCCGACATTCTACAAGAGGGGGCCTGTTGATATACTGTTAGGCGTAGATGTTTCTTTACCGCTTCTGAAGGGAGAAACGATTAAATGCGGAGAAGGTAAACCAATAGCCTCTCGTTCTGAACTAGGATGGATTATTTCAGGTAGTGTGGATACTTCAACAGAGGATAAACCCACTATCTATGTGAATAATATACAAGCGGATACTGAGCAGTTGCTGTCTAACTTTTGGAAATTAGATGCTGTACCTACATTTGATTTGCTTACTAAGTCGGAGAGAGCATGTGAGGATCACTTCAAATCTACATTTAGAAGAGACGAAAGTGGTGTATACGTAGTGAAATTACCCTTTCATTCTTCGCCTTCCCAGCTTGGAGATTCGAGACAGTTAGCTATACGTAGGTTCAAGTCTTTAGAGAATTCATTATTAAAAAGGCCTCAAATTTATGAACAATATAAGGATTTCATGAGGGAATACCTTGAGCTAAGACATATGGAAAGAGTGCCTGAGAGAGAGATTTTTACTGATTCTGCGTATTACATGCCTCATCATGCCGTGTTGAAGGAATCAAGTAGTACTACTAAGTTGAGAGTTGTCTTCGATGCTTCAGCTAGAACAACCTCTGGACTTTCATTAAATGACCTTTTGATGGTTGGGCCGAGAGTTCAGCAGGAGGTGTTTCCAATTCTTCTACGATTCAGAACTTACAAAGTCGCGGTATGCGCCGATGTGGAAAAGATGTTCAGACAAATACGAGTTCACCCAGAAGATACAAATTGGCAACGAATAGTATGGAGAAATAGTCCTAGTGAGTCTTTGAGTACTTTTAGATTGGTAACAGTGACGTATGGAACTACCAGTGCGCCATATTTGTCTACTAGAGTAATAAAACAACTTGCATTAGACGAACAAGCTAGATTTCCTTTGGCATCGAAGGTTGCCCTTCGCGACTTTTATGTAGATGACTTACTTTCAGGAACGCAAAGTGAAGAGGAAGCGATAGCTTTAGTTCAGCAGTTGACTGAAATGATGGAAGGAGGTGGATTCCGCTTAAGGAAGTGGATTTCGAACAGTTCAATTATTTTAGAAAAGATTCCTGAGTCGTTAAGAGAACCTAGTACTTCTCTGGAAATAACCAGTGATAAAAATGTGAAGGTATTGGGTATTTATTGGAACCCCTCTCGTGATACATTCCATTTCTCAGAGTGCATAAATGATAAAGAGTTCACCAAGAGAAGCATTTTAGCAGAGGTGGCCAAAATCTTTGATCCATTGGGATGGTTAGCGCCTACTATAATATATGCGAAAATATTATTACAAGAGTTGTGGAGTTTAAAACTTGGTTGGGATGAAGTCGTGGACAAGAGAATAAATAGGAAGTGGAAACGATTTTACTTAGAATTACCCTTACTATCAAGTTTACAAATTCCGAGGTATGTCTTAAGTCCAAAGGCAGTAATTATAGAAATTCATGCTTTTTGTGACGCCTCAGAGAAAGCTTATTGTGCAGTCATTTACCTCAGAATAATCAGCGCTGATTCTTCAGTCAAGGTTAGCCTTTTAACATCGAAAACTAGAGTTGCTCCCTTGAAAACCCAGTCTCTTCCTAGATTAGAGCTATGTGCTGCGTTACTTTTAACAAACCTTTTGCATGTAGTGGTATCATGCATAGAACTACCAATTAACAATATTTACGCGTGGACAGACTCACGGGTTACATTGGCATGGATTTCGTCAGAACCTCGCCGTTGGCTACCTTTTGTAGCAAACAGAGTTGCAAGGATTCAGGAAGCTGTTCCAGGTATTCAATGGAATTATGTGGCTGGAAAAGAAAATCCTGCAGATTTTGGAACCAGAGGTTTGATTCCATCAGAATTTTTAAGATGCGAATTATGGATGAAGGGACCACAATGGTTAAGCCAACCAATAATTCATGTACAGCAAGATTTAAGTGTAGAATTAGAGAGTGAGATTATGTTAAAAGAAATGAAAAAGAGTTTCATTTCAAATGTTTTTAAGTTCGAGGAACCCAGTGTATTTTCTAAGTTTTCATCCTGGCTAAAGCTATGCAGAGTGTTAGCTTGCTGTATAAGATTCAAGAATAACTGTAGTAAGTTACCCGCAGAACGTACAAAGGATTATTTGTCTGCTGAAGAACTTCGTGAAGTTACCTTTATGATCGTTAGGATCGTACAAAATTCTGAATTTCCAGAAGAGTTATCCTGTTTAAAATCGGATAAACCTTTAAAACCATCGAGCAAGCTTTTGCCGTTAAATCCTTTCTTAGATTCCTCAGGGATAATAGGTGTAGGCGGAATGCTCAGAAATGCTAGAATTTCAAATGATCAGAAACATCCTATGAATTTACCTAAAAGTGATAATATTACGCGTTTGATTATTAGGCACTATCATGAAACATATCTTCATGCAGGTACTGAACTACTCATTTCTGTCATAAGACATAGATTTTGGATTGTGAGTGCTAGAGATATTATTAGAAAACGTTTAAATCAATGTGTTATTTGCCGTAGATTTAGAGCCCAAACCGCAACTCAGCAAATGGCAGATTTGCCTGCTTCAAGAGTTACTCAAAGTAGAGCTTTTTCTCGTGTAGGAATCGATTTTGCAGGACCATTTAACGTCAAACATCGCAATGGTAGAGGAGCTAAAATTTTCAGATGTTATATACGTTTATTTATTTGTTTTACTACTAGAGCAATACATTTAGAATTAGTCGGAGATCTTTCAACAAAATCCTTCCTTGCGACACTTAAGAGGTTTATCGCTCGTAGAGGCAAACCGTGTGAAATTCATAGTGATTGTGCAACGAACTTTATAGGAGCTAACAAAGAGCTAAGGAAAGTTCTATCAACTGTTCAACGTGATGAACACCTTCAGGGGTATATTTCTTCAGAGAATATTAAGTGGTTATTTAATCCGCCCTCTGCACCTCATTTTGGAGGTCTTTGGGAAGCGGGGATTAAGTCGATGAAACACCACTTAAAGAGGTGTTTAGGAACACTTATTCTAACTTATGAGGAATTTTTGTCTTTAATAATCCAAATTGAATCCTGTCTTAATTCTAGGCCATTAGTACCAGCTTCGAGCGATTGCAGTGACCTGGAAGCCTTAACGCCAGGACACTTTCTTACAGGAGCGGCTTTAAGTGCTCTTCCAGAACCTAACCTGATTCAAGATAAGCTGAGTTACGGCGACAGATGGAAGAACTTGCAAAGGCTATTTCAACAATTCTGGAAGAGATGGAGTAGTGAGTATTTGTCGAGGTTACAAACCCAAGTGGTAAGCTACAGCGAGATTTGAAGATTGGTGATATGGTTCTCATTAAGAACGAGAATTTACCTCCGCTACGCTGGAAGCTAGGCAGAATTGTTAAAGTGTATCCTGGTCTGGATGACAGAATTCGAGTGGTGGACTTACGCACATCCAGTGGTGAGATAAAGCGACCGATAGCGAAGCTATGCCCTTTGCCATTTAATTCCTGAGTTAGGGACTTTAATTTTTATTTTTCAGGTCTATTCAGCTTGATAATTTTCAATTTATTATTTGAACCCCCTTGGGACTTCAAGGCTGGGGGTATGTTTGTTATTATGCAAATTGTATTTCTGTTGTTGAAATGAGGAGCGGCGCAGACGCAAATTTGCTAGTGTTTTTAAGCACGCGCTTGGTACTTCAATTGGTGCTGGGAATTACTGGAGTTTCAACGAGGCAAAGTTTCTTCTGAGTTGCGCTTACGAAACTAGAGGTTTGCCGTGTTCTGACGCCGTTCCTCAGCCAACGTGATGTTTAAAGACAATAAAGAGGTTCGGTTAACGTTACGACTCTGAAGTTATTAAAGTACATCTCCTGTAATGTAGCAAATCTTCATACAGTCCACTATTATTAAACAACGGAATACAACAACAGTTAATGCAAATGAGTAAGATTACTATTTAAGTCGATATTTCACCGACTTCGAAAGAGAGAGAGAGAGTCTGAGTTTCTGACTAGCGCGCGTTTGCCTTTTGGATACGTATCTCTTATCTTAGCTACGCTCGGCCATACTTTAGGCCCTTGTTTGGCTTCGCCGACTTAATTAATATTTAGGTGCCAACTACTTAGAATCTTGATGGCTTCGGCTATATCTTCAGTCAGCTTTAGTTAAGCTTAGTTAAGTTTAATTTCATAATCATTTAAGTTCAAGCCCAAGTGGAGGCTTTGCTGTACGCACCAAGTTAGGAACTGATTGTATTTATTCTGAGAAATAAAGGGTAGTTAACTATTCTTAAGTCTTACGTCTCTGTTAACACACTTAAGTGATTAGTATTTGTAGGGTTCCTAGGATTGAACACTAAATTAAGTAAGTAAAACCCCACAATTCTTATAATTTCTTATTTATTTTATTCATGCATTTAGAGTAGTCATTAGATTGGCAAGATTTTGAAGCTGTATTAATAATTTAATGCAAGCACATTTGCGTGTTTGCTTTGAGATTTCCTTTCTTCTGTTACTACATATCGAAAAATGCAATGCTTTCGTATCTGATAAATCAAAATTATATCTAAAACGAAAAAAAATCATAGAGTTTAAATACGAGACAAAGACTAGTACAGAAGCGATGAATATGAGACTTAGAAACAGAAAGAGAAGAGTTCCAGGAAGAATTGGGTAAGAAGAAAAATCTACTAATATAAGCCTAAAAATGGTTAATTACTTATTTCGCTCGAAATAATGAAAGGGATAAAATGTTTTATTTAAAAGTTGGGCCAAAAATAATTCAAGAGAGTAAATAAATCTCATATTAACTGCAGTGCAACATTATAGGCTAGGCTAAATGAGTGGCCGTGTTGGGCACAATGGGACTCCAAATGCGCCAAAAATTTAATTTAAAAATGCTAGTTACCTGTTGTTAATACCACCGCAAAAGTCCCCAGAAGCACTTTTTTTCCGGCGGAGTGAAGATATCTTCGTTAGGCACCACCTAACTGTCAAAGCAATAAAAATAAATTTTGAAATTTTAGATTTCCATTTCTTTTCATTTTCCGCCTTGAATTCCCTTATATCTTTTGCTAAAGATTTTTTAATATTATTATGGACAGTTTTACTGATTTTGTTTTCCTCACGTCGCTTTGCTAGATGAAATTTTAGTATAAAATAAAAAACACTGAAATTATTTTAAGTATACCTGAGATATTCCCCATGCAGCTCCAATAAGCACCGCGATGATTGTAATAACAATCAGTTCCAGAGAAAGGTGATACTTTTGACCAGTTTCATCTCCGTAATTTCTTGTAGTGTAGTCTTGGGAAACGTCATACCGAAAAGTATTCCCTCCAACTGGCAAGGGCAAGGCATATATTAAGGAGCAAGCGATCAGTTCACATGCAGCAAAAATGAAGTATGCTGGAGAGTAGTCTGGAGTTCCAGCCACATCACTGAAATAGTCCACCAATACGCCTATGATGATTGGACAGACTGTTAAAGCAAATGACGGCCAAATACGGGTTCGACCATATGCTCCACGGTGATACGGCCCAGCTGAAAAAGAATGCTTTTCATGACATTTATTTCAATTTTAACTAAGAGTACAATGAAGCAAAAGAATTGCGATTGTAATTAAGGGTTGTATGCGAAAACATCGCGGAGAAAGCAACGCAAGGGGAACATGTTGCCGAACAAAACATCATGGGAGAAAAGAAAGCAAGGAGAACATCGCAGTTCTAAAACATCGTGATACTAAACATTACCGTCGAAAGTAGATGAAAGACATCACGGTCCTAAAACACAGATGTCGAAAATATCCTGGTTAAGAATGAAGCACCTACAAAACATCGCATGACGATAATATCGTAGATATGCGTTTTTCATGCTTTAAAAGTTATATTCTAATAATGATTTGTGAGCGCAAGAAGGAATGAGAAGTATTTTTACTTCTGTGTTTCATATTTTTGAATAACTAATAATTTTTTAATGAAAAACTAAATAGAAAACTTAAACATTAAAAAATTGAAAATGAGTAGAAAATTAAATCTCGGTATAACAATTAGTAGAATTTTTAACTTACGTAAGGAAGTTATAAAGGTCATTAATTAATCAATGTCTTTTATAAAGTTTTATTGGTATATTATCAGGGAAAATGTAATCTATCAAAAGATTAGAAAATGAAAAAGAGTAACCGCTTGAGAGTACCTTTATTAAATTTGCTTAGTTAATTATAAAACTATGAAATTATTTTCTTTCGCCTTTGTTAATGTGATATTCTTTTGGAGACAGTTAAATGCTGTTTCGTGTCAGTTTATTCATCTTCTTAAAGTGCCATCAATATTTTCATGTACACCGTGCAGTTAATCTTTTGGATGCTGAAACATATCAGTTACATAATATTTCAGTAGGGAATTTGTATTTGTTGAATAATTTCAAAGCATACTAGCGCTATCTTCGTAAGGGGAAGGATGACTTTGTGGAGGACTTCTTCAAGATCTTGCCTTGTATCGATATTAAGAAACTCACGAAAATGTCATGCATTCAGTTCATTTGCCGCGTCGAACTACCAGTGTTCGCGATTTTACATCTCAGGTACTGTTGCTGCCCAGTTCAGTAAAAGCATTAACTATTTCGCTTGTACATCAGCCATTATAAAGACTCGAATTTAAAAATATTCCTCATTCTTTCTTGCGTTTACAAATCATTGCGTGACTATGCAGTTACAACTTTTAAAGCCTGAAAAATAGGTGTCTGCGATATTATCGTCATACGATAATTTGAAGGCCATTTATTTTTTACCACTATATTTTCTACGACGATGCTTTGCTGCGAAGTTTTTGAACCGCTGTATTTTCGATAACGACGTTTTGTACCACGATATTTTAGAATTCCGATGTCTTCTCCTTGCTTTCTTCTCTCCTATGATATTTTGTACAACGACGTTTTCGCCTTGCGTTGTTTTCTCGACGATGTTTTCGGCGGACACCGTAATTACAAGTACTCTAAAACAAAAGAATACAACCGCTTTGGTCCAAATATGGCCTTCAGAAATGTAAGACTACATTTTCTGTTTTCAAGACTGAAAGAACTTTCACACACAAAGTTATATTAGCTTAATTACTTAAAGAAAAACACGCAAGCCTATCTGCCTAAGATGAGAGATGTCTTCACGGTGGAGTTCAGTAGGAGTTCTTTTGTTCATGTTACACAAAGGAAAAATATAAAAATAAAACCATCTAAATTTCACAAGTTGCGCATACTGAAAAGTCATTTGAAATTAAATGGTTTAAATACTACACCTTAAGTTAAAATTAAAAAATGTATTTTTCGTTTAAAAATGAAAGAGTAATCTTAACGCACGGAACGGATTTGACAGAAATCTATCATTGAAAATCTCAAGAAATTTCGTACACACCCAACAAAATGAAGCACCAAATGAGATGAATAGTAATATTGAAGACAAGGAATGACTCAGAATTTTAACTTTCTGTATTTTAACATAATATCAAATAGAACAAAAAATTTGTATTTGATGATATTTCTGTCATATGTGTTGAATACTATGTTTATAAAACGTTTCCCATCCGTATTAAAGTATAAATTCATGTTCTCACCGCCTGCGTGCTCAGGCTTGGACTAAGAATTAAAACAAGGACTTCGGAGTCACTCGAACACACGAGCATCTACAGGTTTGCAAAAATCAGGGCGTGGTGGTACGTACTATCTCGTCTGTTTGAGGTGGCAAAATATGTTGAAGAATGTTTTGTCATCTGGTTATACACTATCTGGATATACACTAGGATGATTAGAAGTTTCTGCAAGTTATCGCATAAGTGGTGCTGGACAAATCTATTAAAATAAAAAAGAACTGAGTTTAAACAATTCATTAGCACCTTCAAATGATCACATTATCTCAATAAATCATTCCAATGATAATAAACGGTTTTTACTCAGATTTGCATTGTGGTTTTATAAATAAGCTCAAGTAAGTAGGTCTCCAAATTTCTAAAAACTTTACAGTTCAAGCAAATTGAGTGACTCAAAGTAGACCGCAAAATAGTAACAAAAGTAACACATAAAATATTTAACAATAAGCACATTTATTAATTTTCTAGGTTAAATAATAAACAAGTAGCTAGGATAATTGCGTCCAGGTCCCTAGAACATTTTTCTCTTAAATGAGTAAAAACGCACATCTCAGTTTTCTAATTAAAAATAATCATATTTTGAATAATGGGCAAATTATTGTTTTTACTATAATTACTTATCTCTCATGACAAATCTAAATATTACAAAATTTTAAATTACTGTATGACAAACAATTAACGAAATTATTCTTTCCGTAAGTACTTAAATCATATAAGCGCCATAAGTTTGTAAGAGACGAAACGCACGCAAAAGAATTTCAAAAATTTTCTTCATGAAGGGCTCACAACAATTTGTAAAATTGCAACTATCGTTGAATCTACCTCACTCTATTTCTGAACACAAGGAGGTACTACTTATCACGAGCTTTGGAACGCGAGAACTTCCGCCATTCGTCTAAATTGATGAGAGAAGAAATTCTTTCGGAAGAGGGACTGCGAATTCAAGATCTTCCAGGCACTCAACAACCGTTGTCTAGATGCTCCTCTGTTTCCTACAGGAACAATGGCAGATAGAACGTTTCATATTTCTGAGTCGGAAGATGAAGAATCTTATTTCCGAAGCACAAAACCAACTGAGAACCTTAGTAGGAAGAAGAGGCATAATTCTTTTTTCTGAAGTCAGGCAACTCCAGTGCCATCTTGCCTTGTAAACTGGGCTCGCGGCTCAACATCGGAATGGCATAGGAAAAAAGGTAAACCCCACGCAAACATACGCCGCGTCCGAGGAAACGAAAAAGGGCCCATATCCGCCTGCGCTGGCAGAACCGCAATGCGCGAAGTCGCTCCCCCCTTTTTCTTGTATTTTGTTCTTAACTCTGCGGCAATCAAACCAAAATCTCAATTCTACTCACGCACACGCCTAGAAGAAATTTCGTATCAACGCCCACTCAAATTCTGCAGGCTGAAAGAAGAAACAAAAAATTGCGCTTTGACCAACTGGATGATTTTTTTCCTATTCCTTTTTTATTTTCAGTCCCCTCGCCAAACGAATAGATACGCAATTGCTGTACCCCAAACGAATAGATATGCAACATCTGTACCCCAAACGAATAGATACGCAACTGCTGTAACAATACCTGTCGCCTTGACACCTGCAAAATCAGTCAGCAAGCACGTGAGAAACAAAATTCGACCTCTGTTAACTTCCAAAAACAAGGAGGTCCCAACACAAAGAGATAAAGTCAATAAAGCTCTTTTAATTGCAGACCGAAAGAGTTCTCTAGACGTCCTTCCTTTCGAAAAACCCATTATTTATATATCGATACGACTTTCAGAAAAGTGAAAGTAAAGCAAAAGCGCCAATTATTTTCTTTTTCATAAAACTAGAAACGAAGTCCACCGTGGCTCCACTGTTTCTCAAAAGTGCAAGAAGGAGCTAGTTGTTTTGCAACAGAAACTCTACACTATTGAAAACAAAAGCAAAACTAAGAAATGATACTGACCATTATAACAATCAACTCTTCCCTGTAACACCCATCATTCCGTACCCAAAAAACAGATGTTCAGATAAACACACTCTGCTTTCTAACTCCAGTCGTGAGAATCCTAACAATGAACTGAAAATAACATAGCGATAGCATTTAAACTACCTTTTTTAATCTAGTTCAAACCATTTTAATGAAATAAAACCTAAATATGGAATTAATTTAAATTTGCGACATAAGCTAATAAAAATAAGACCAGAAGCATCTTTTTAAAATTAATTTTATACTCTGAGCTGAAAGTGTCGGGATTTATTACATAGAGAGCTATAAACATCCTCGTTTTGGGAAGCCTAGATGTTCGGTATTCATGCGATTTCTGAGGCTTTGTCTTGGGATATGCGTTTCCAATAAACGTTTAAGCACGAAGATGATGAGTGAGACACATGGATTGACACCTCAGCGCATGTGAGAAATTTCAGACAAAGATAACATTCATCATACATGATAAAAATATCGCAAAATGCAGTAAAAATTATTCTATATTCATTATACTAGTGTCACGTGAGTGCAGTCTGTAATTGATTTGTATCCTGTAATGGGTAACTAGTAAATACTGCCCGTTAGTGGATTTCTATACGTTCCTTTACAGTTATTAGATAATGCATAATTTTAGTAATCCATCATTTTCTATCTCATGTCACTGTAGCTTCAGATTTCGCAACTTTTTTTTCGCAACCTACTTTTCCACTAGGATAGATGATCTTTTCCTTTTATTTATGAGCATGTTCGATATATTTAATGCGAGACAGGCAGAATGCAAATTAGAGGCAGGCTTAATCTGTACAGCCGGGAATCCTTCATGCAACTCTTCAAAATTAATAGGAATTTGATCCTAAAATTAAGAAAATTGGGATTGCATTTATATTAATTTTTGGATTATATTTTCTAGGTACAGATATTTCGAATTATTTTCTCCTGATATCAACAAATGTTAGGATGTTTTAGCAAATGTTATATATATATATATATATATTGTTACGAAAAATTCAGCGGTTGCGCCTGTATGTAAACTTTCCGGCATAGCACTAGGGTTGCCATAAAATAGTGTATGGTAGGGTTGCCAGATTGGCGACTTTATCGCCCATTTGGCGACCAAATAGGCGATATCCCATGGTCCAATCGGGAAGCTTCTAGAATAACTTCCTGTCGAGATATTTCTCGAAACGTGTGGAACTTAAAGAAAAGCTATATAAACCCTTGCGTTTCTGAGAGCAGTTGTTGCGAGTAGATTGTGAAGCAGTGTGATTACGAGTGTGATTAGTTGTGAGAAGTGTGAGAATAGCTGCTTATTGTGAGTGCTAAGCTACGCGAGAGTTTTGGTGAACGGAAAGCGATCGAGATAGTGCTTTGCCGTGAAGCTACCTTTACAGTATAGCTTGACAGTGTATTGGTGATTGTTCCACGGTGTTTATTATAAGTTTAGTGTTGCCGTGAAGCTACCTTTATAGTTACAGCCTGAAGCTGTGTTGCTGATTGTTTCAGCGTATTTATTGTAGATTTTCGACGCTTTTAAAGGTAATTTTGGAACTGTGCTGTAAATAGTGATTCTTGTAAATAAATTGTGCTTTTTATTGTTCTGCATCGTGTTTTCATCGGATACTCTCAAATCCACGAACCCGTATAACGCAACAATATATATATATAACGTATTTATGTAAAACATAAAGCATAAGTGTAATCAAATTATATGAATTTGAATCTTTATTATATTATTTTTTACGAATTTCCTTTTTACTCGAGAAAAATATTTTTATTTACTCCTCTGGTGCTAAAAATGCATTTTCAGGTTTTGGTTTACATGCGGTCCTTTTACACTTTCGCTTTTTGAATTTAATTTTAATCCAAGAAAAAGTTTTTCCAAAGTTTAACGTTTTATTAGGCTGCAGTTTACTTTCGGCTTCAAGAATTTGTACGGAATTTTTGTTTGCTGCTTTGTTGCTTAGATGTTTAATTTTTATTCTATATTGTTCTTACTTTTGATATAATGTTTTTTCGTTTTTGCAGCTTAGTTCGTCACATAATCATAACAGCAAACAATAACTTATTTTGCAATTTATATATATATATAATATATATATTACCAAAAGTACCTTATACTTTTTAAACGTACCATTTTGATATAGTATATATACATATACCAAAATGGTAAGTTTAAAAAATAAGGTAAAAACTACTGGCTTATAAGCTAAATTCCCAGTACGGAATGCATTAATTTTGTTTTAGTTCGTCGTCAAGAGGATGGCCTAAAACAACAACAACAACAGAAGGATTCCATAACCTTTCAGTGAGGCTTAATTGAGCCCCATTAATAACTCGTTGATAATTTTTGAGTAGCAGGGATGTTTAAACGCTTATAATGGGGGATTTTCTTCGGAGAAAGAAACATATAAATCTACAACAGAAACACTATGGTATTGTTATACGTATAAATGAAATGTTAGGAATTCCGACCTGAAAGGAGACCAGGCTAATGAAAACAAGTAGAACAGACAGGATGTGAAAACATTAGTAACAAATTTCCGGTTTTTCGTTAGGAGACGGTCACAGAAAATCAAGTTTCCACTTCTCTCAGCATCAGTAGAAAATATGGCCACTTAGAACTCCAATGACCTGTGACGTTTTTAACACGATTTCCATTATTTTTCATTCATGTTTCCCATGCCATGCTCTCCATCCGCCCTGTATGGGCGACCATTTTCGACTATGTGCATAAAGTCTGGATTCATTACTATCCGGAAAACACAAACGTGAACCATCAGAATCTCCTTAAAATTCAATTCTGCCGTAAATTTCTACTGTAAAGATAGGTAGGAATTGTTTTGCCATTATGCATGACTCCTGTCTGTGCCACCTTTTTTCAGCCTTAAATAATCAGACTCTGGAACGTTTTGTAGTTAGTAATGCATTCTCCGATTT
>KK120102.1:229186-248860 GCA_000611955.2 Stegodyphus mimosarum
GCCTACATTATTTAATAGAATAACTGTTTTTAGTGAATCGCGAATCTTCTAGTAAAATCATAGGGAATCACAATCCTTCTGACAAAATTAATCTTAACCTCTTCGTTGGCTCTAGTGACAATGCTCATGACATTGCTACAGTCTGGCTTAACAGCGCTAAAGCAGATCACGCAGTGTATCTGACGTATTTTTCACTCATATTGCCAAAAGTATTCAGCTTAGAAGAAGTCTAGCTCAAATACGTGGTGCCTGTATCATTTGAAAAATTTAGAGCTAACTAAATAGGGGTACCCTTTCCGCTTCTTTTCAATAAGAGGGAAGTGTGCCAATCATCTTGTGTTCTTGTGCTCCTTTAGACACCACCAGCATACACACACGGAAAGCTATTCTTGTGAATAATGAGTAGAATAGAAAACTGATGATTTAGAGAAACAAATGCCAAAATTTCCAGCAGAATTATTGCAGCAGAAATTTAAATCAATTTGATATGAGGCGAAGATATTCAAATCCTTTCAAAATTTAGTTTTTGTTTTCAAGTATACATCTTGAATTACGTGGATCCTACGTGCTAAGAATATCTAGGGTTTTTTCTGAAGCTAGCGAAAACTAGCACAAGATTATAATTAATAATGCATTTCTTCAATCTTTAACAAAATAAATTGATCCCAGTTACAAATTGCGAAGCTGAAAGTTATACGTGTGAAGAAAGAACTTTAACTGAAATAAAAAATTTGTTGTCTATGAACATTCACAGCTTTAAAGACAAATGATCTAAAAACAGGTAAACGAGTAAATCACTTTCACTTGAATGTATAGCAGTTTAACATTTTGATATTAATAGGGTTGAAAAATCTCGCAGCAAAATTAATTACTATTGCAGCTCATGTATTAGAGCGGATGGTATACTGATTAGCTGAACTTGACAGCATAGGGGCCGCAACCTCATAATAATAATAATAATAATAATAATAATGAGTTTGAACTCTGATCAAGACATGCACGTTCATAATTGCGCTATCGAAATAGGATAATCTGTTGATTCAAAAATCCTTTGGCGAGATCAGGAAGGTGATGACGGATAGCAAATTCCGACACTGAGATACTGCCGGTCATAACTGGGATGGAACTTAGGCAGATAGCCCCAAAGAGCTTTGCATAAATTAGATAAGCCTCTCCAAATTCAATGCATGAATTCTCAAATTCATATCAAAATAAACGAATAAGAATGCTCTTTTTAAGAATAATCCGGAATGCTTTCCTACATGCTTATACCATCGAAAAAGGGAGGAATTTGAGTTACATGATTTCTCCTCATAACTCTAAATAAATACTAAGCTATTGTTTTGCGACAATTAATTTGTGAGATCTATCGAAAACTGTAATTCGTATAGAGGGAAACCCTGGTAACGGGAATTTGACATACTCAATGATTAATTAGCGCGAATGAGAGAATGATATTATTTCCTATTTAAAATGAGTAATTAATTAATGAACACTATTATTTTACGTTATGTGAAATATTTTGCAACCAATCTGCTGTGATAAGTCTGTTTTCAGTATGGCATTATGGTTAAAATAGGTAAAAACTATTTCATTGAAAAAATACTACTCAGACGTCGACATTCTTTTCATATAATTAGAATTTTTCTGCAAAAATTTAAACAGTGCTCAATTTGATCAGCAGTTTCATATTAGAGATGAATATAATTCATAAATAAGATCTGTTAAACATCACATAAATTTTGGTATGAATGAAAAAATATAATCTTAGATTTTCTTTGATCTCGTTACAAACGGGAAAGCAAACCAAACACTAAGAAAGAGTTTTCAGTCACATTAAGTGCACTAAAAATATGAAACAATATTTATCCTGACGTGAATAAAGCTTTGAAGCAAGCCTGCCGAAATCTTGTTAAAGAGATCAGCATTTACAGCCCAGTTCTATGATAAAATGAAAATTTCGAGCTCTATTCAAACGTAATTTTTTCGTAAAAAATTACTTAATATAAAAACAAAATACTAAAATGTTTGTAAATTTACTTATTTTTGTAAACAATATCTCAATCAAATGGTTAGAGACCTTAAATAAATATTTTTAGAGCCATTAAATAAAAGTAAAATAACTTAAATAAGACATCGTAATTTAAGCTTACGATATTCTTCTTTTGCTTCTTCTTTCAAATTTACTACTTCAGTTAATTGCTGATATACGAATTATAACCATTACTTTGTTTATCGAATCGATTATGACAAAGTACGCGAGAGCTATCCCTCGTAAGGGAAGGCATGCTTTCATGGAGGTCCATCTATGGGAAACAGACTTACATACACTTTACATGCGCAAAACGCCCGAAAAAGTCAATGCAACCTATCTGTTCTCAGGGAGTCGAACTGCTGTCCTTGAGCAATGCTAGTCGTTCAGTCACTGATTGTTTTATATGTATTCGTATTGCTTATTACACTTATTTAACAAAATTTTGCGAAGTGCATATTAATATGTGGATTAACTGATCTAGTTAAGCGAGATTTTTCTGTGTTCTACTTTGTGTATGTGCTGCTCAAACGGTATAGTGGCTAGGAAAGCCGGCTGCGATACCAAAGGGCCTGGGTTCAAATCCCGGAGAAAGCATGGCTGTAATTGTCCATACTTTCATAAGAGGCAAAGATGGCCCACTTATTAGGTACATCCATAATAAAGTGATCAACACTTCTGGCCTTAGTAGTGGCCAAGACGAAGTCGGCTGAGAGCCCACCATTAAAAAAAAAACTTTGTGTATGTGTATGTACAATTGTTGCCGCAACTTATGTGTAAATTCTCCTTTAGAAAAGAAGAATTGTTTCATCCATTATTACTATAATGATATACTTATTAAATATCATAGTAATTAATTACCTTACTATTAATTTGAGACCAAATCTTTAAAAAGAGTAAAATACGTATAGTGTAAGCATTTATATACTCTAGACGATTTTGGACAACTTATGATCCATCAAGTTACCTTCCTTTTCGACTCTTCCCCTCTTCCAGACTATATAGAAGACACAAATGCTTCCCGGCGGTTTCCATATTTCGTAAATTTGTTGTTCCTGTTTTATTAAAAGAAATATCTCTGGGTGCCTGACTTGGTAAATCCATCTTTCCTTTCCAATACCAGTTTCTATCTAACTTTTAACCTTTTCAGCCGCCGGCCATACTGGTCAAGAAAGAGAATGCAGCCTTAGGCTCAAGTATATTTATGTGTGCTAATTGAATAATCAGGTCTTGAGGTTCGTCATGAGGAATAGTTGTCTGATCATAGCTGAAATAAATATTTTAAAATAAACTAACTGATACTTCGTACTGAATATTAACCTGTACATTTAGAAAGATTCCTAAGAATTTCAGAACTGTAGTCAAACCTAGTTAAAAGAGCAATACATGTAACGAAATCATGATTGTATTGTGTAAAGAATCAATAACATTTTAAATTTACGTATACTCTTCCAATATCTTTTATATATTACCGTACAAAATTTGAATTTCTAGAAGCATTTCACTCACTTGAGTAGCAGGAATACCTCCTTCTTCGAGTAGACAAATATGAAAAGGGAACATATTAGCAGAATTTTCATTTTCGCATTTTTATTTTAAAAGAACTGGGGCATGTAATGACTTTTTTGAGAATAAAAAGGAAATCTGTAAAATTATATGAAGTAATTCTAAAGAAGCGCAAGATTTAAAATTCCTGAATGAAAGAATTAATTGAAACTTTGTTTACTATTAATTTGCAAGTTTTACAGCTTCATCTAGTAATAAATTGTACTTACATTATATGCATTATATGCTTTACAAATAATGTACAATGATGTAAATAAACTCATGCGCAAAACATTTGGCACATTTAAATACTATCGTGTATCTCTATGCACCGAATATCTGCAAATTCTCAATGTTGCTTGTCAAGTCAACTAGGTGTTGGATTTCTTTTCTTGAGAATATCAACTCAAATAGATATTAGCTATGTTCCGTGAGTATATCAAGTTAGGTACATTCAATGGCTGTTCACATGCACCCTGTTGGTTACAAATCTCCTCAAGGCATTTAGTGAAGTCTGAGTAATGCTCGATAAACGTTCAACAGGGTTTAACTATAACGATCCCAGAAACCAAGTGAAAAGTCAATAGATTGCTCACTGAACAAGTTCTGTTTTACATGTAATAGGAGGTTCAATTCGTTCTATTGCTGATGCAAATCACAGCTTTAGGAAAACATGACGTTTGCAAAGGGACACAAGTGGATCTGTACCTGAGACAGAAGCTGTAGTGATATCGATGTCTATCAAACTTGAACTGATGCGTTATTGACATAAAAACCGCAATTACTAAGCCGTACTACTATAAGTCGCCTCACTAGAGAACATATAGAAACTTAATGCTTTGTATAATATTTTGACACATGAGTTTACATGGCTTTTATCTGATAATGTTTTTCTTAAGGAATCGTATGAGTATTAAAAAATAGGAGTTTGATTTAAATATTATTCTTTCTGGTGAGAAATGACTGTATGTTCTGGTGAGAAATGACTGTATTTTCTGGTGAGAAATGACTGTATTTTGGCAATTCCCATATTTTCGTTATACCCCAGTCTAATAGTAAGCTGCATCTTCGTAGAAAGTCACTTCGTGTAATAAAACATTGAGATATTCAGTCGAACAACAGTGAATAATTAATTACAAACCTTTAAATTAAATTGATTTAAAATTTTATGAAGATGCTCTTCAGAATTCGAATCTGATGTCAATTACCATAGGAACTATCTTTATCTAATCATTTTTCTTTCTTACATGAAACATATGTGATAAATTTCAGTTATCATATTTTGTAAAATAGGGACTCTCAAAGGTTTCAAATTTATAATTTTGAAAATTCTACTTCAAAGAGATCAGTTGTAAAATGTAAGGTATCTGTAAATTTCTAAGGTGAAACATAATTGATACTTTGAATTTTATGATTATTTCCCACTAGCATTTCTATTTAAATGCTACAAAATCTCTTTATCTAGGAGATATTCTTTAGGTAATTAATTCATACATAACTTATTTCAAACGTTTTACAGCACATACAATACAAAGAATGCAAACATATAATAATTACATCTAGACGATCGTTGTGAGAAATGATAACATTGTTGGAAATACGCTGCTCAAAACAATTAGAGGATATTGTGAGTTCAGTATGAAGCAACATATAATCGAATAGTAGTTTAACAAAAATAAAAAGTATTATTAAAGAAAATCATGACGGTTACAAATTCCGGAATATTCAAATTCTGTCTGTGACTTCAAGAATAGAGTTTCCCATAAGACAGAAAAAAGGGACCTGCAGCAGATTTTATGCAGTGGGAGATAAGAACCTATTGACGTATGCTGAACGCTTCGTAGCAGCGAATATGATAGCTCGACCAATATTTGATAATACGAGCCAAAAGAAACAACAGTATGAACGCCTTTCCTTTACAACAGTACGTAATATGTTTTTAGGGCTATTGCCACGGTATTTCAACTCAAGCTGTTCGAAACGACTCCACGGTAGTGATTTGTATGATCGCAGACCTGTGGTTGTGTTTCTTTAACAGCTGACCATGATGCTGCCAGTAGAAAGTGGGCACAAGAACATCTTAGATGGAGATGAACGGAATGGAGCAATGCTGTTTTCTCTGTCCCAGTTTGCTGCTTAGGTTGGCAATAGACCGATTACCATTTGGAGGGAATGTGGTTCTCAGGATAATCCTACATTTGCGAACGAAAGTATTCGATTTCAGGAGGCAAAATGATTGTCTGCTCTGTACCTGTATTAATTAATGGCCGACTCAACCTGTGTATCATCAGAAATGAGTGGCTGACAACTCAGCGATATGGGCATGAAATTCACGGATCTTACGCTGCAGAAGTCGGGTATAAATTCATTTTCATGGAAGGTAACATCAGGTTACATCGTGCTCGATTAGTAGATATTTTTGACAAAGGAATTCCTGGAATGGACTTGATGCCACGTTTTCCGGACATGAATTCAATCGAAAATGTTCGGAACATTCTAGGGAGAACGACTGGTCGCTTATCGCTATCAAAAACAGTTCAGTAACAAGAAATCGCTCTTCTACAGGAATGAGAGAGAATGTCGCAGTCCCTCCTTTGTAACCTCAATGATTTAATGACTTTGTAGAGACATTAGGCTATTTCGAAGCAGGAGGCGATGAAAAGGAGCAATGCCTTCGCCGGGACTTGAACCACGGACCTCTCGAATACGCATCGAGCGTGTTGACCACTACACCAGGAAGGCAGGCGAAGAAGGTGAAAGAAACACCTTATAATTTTGATCCTAGAATTAAAGCTTTTTATTCTTTTTTATGATACAAAATATGCACTTTTTGCCTTCTGACAAAAAACGGAGAAAATTAATTATTTCTCGTTCCATGCGCAATTTTTTTCCTCATAGTTTACGACGACTATGGATCACACATCAGCTAACAAAACTTTCCCTTGCCCGTATTTATATTTAGAGTCATAATATCCTCTAACTTTTGTTTTGAGAAGTGTATTTTTATCTTTGTCACGCTTAATTTATTTGGCCATTTTTATTTCTTATTTTCCTTTTGCTCCATTTTATTTTTTAAACAATGAATACAAAGATTTTATAGACTTTCGAAGTCAGTGTGATTCTTTCATATTACTATCTTTTCGCTTATTTTCTGCTTCTTCGCATCGCTTGCTAAATTTTCAGTCTTCGAGATATTGTTTTATTGTTTAACTAAGGTATAAATAGGGCTAGTGTTAAGCATTTTGCCAACGGCAATCTTCGCAAGATCTAAATTCTGCTGCTCGGTGCTTCCATAAATTCTCAAAGCTCTGCCGCCCCTAAATTTGCCATTTTGCCATTCCTAAATTTTTTTGCTCGACTTTCACTTAAGTCTAAAACTTTTGCTGTCCATTTTGGCGCCCGGTGCGGTCGTACGGCATCTGGCACCAGTCCTGGGTATAAACACATTTATATGCATGGATATGCTAATTTTGGTAAACTATTAATTTGCTTATATACTGCTGAGGTTTGAAGTTGAATATAACATGCAATATCATGCAATATGATACTGTAAGTAAGCCCTAACAATAAAATCAGCAAGCTAGTTCAAGCGTTTTAATTTCAAACATTAAATCCTATTTCTCATTCTAAATCAGATATCTCAGTGTATTTTGTACACCAAGTCGAGTACGAGTGACGTTGAAAACAAGGTTTCTTTATTAAGAAGAGTCATTTTTTATTTCAAAAACTCTATTTCTTTGTTTTAAAGACTGAATGCCAATACGCATTTACTATACACTGTATAAGTTCAATATATTATAAAGCAATGCATCCCAAATATATTTCAATAATATTTGATATCCTATAGCTGCAAGAAATCTCTATTCTCACTTCTCAGAGTTGGTTAAAAGTTACTAAATACTGCCTTTTTTGTAGTAGTATAACTAAACTTGTTTTAATAAATGAGTGTCATCATTTATAAATAACTGTATTAAATTCTGTTACAGATGAGTTGTTCCTGTAAACCATTGCAATGAATAAAAATTAAAAGACAAATGTAGTTAAAATAAAACCATCGTAACGAATGAAAATTAAAAGACAATGTAGTTAAAACTAGACTTGTGTAGCAAGTGCAGTAAAAAACATAAGCAAATGCCAATGAAATAAAAAATATAAATATTAGTACGAATTTTTTTTAAAAAAGAAACGTACCTTGTATCGCACGCAGAGAAATTCCTTCCATAAGGCACAAAGCAGATATAAGGAAAGCATCAGCAGCTGACCTCAGTCCCAAATATGTCCAAAAGGTGAGTGATAAGTCTCCAACGACATCATAACATTGCGGCTTCTTTCCATCAGTATACATTGATAATAAGCATTTAATCCCAGTGATATCTTCAGCTGGAGAACGCCGACAAAATACGGAATCATGTGACTTGTTGTTGACTTTAATTATGGTGCCAGTATTCGCAGGAACAAAATTGCATACGTTTAGAGAAGATGCTGTTATGTCGCTGTCAACGAAAGAAAATTCTTTCGTAGATACGTTTCTGTATTCGGTGAATTGCCATAGTCTAAGATCAGAATTGAATTCCAAGTTTGAATTTTCACGTACATGAGGATCATAAACAAGGCACAAGTTCGTTGTGTTTGATATAGATCGAAAACACATGTGGAGTGGATTTGGTGAATCTGGTGGATATGGTCTAGAGTCTTCAAGTTTAGTGTTCCTGTATCGGCAATGAGATAACCTGCAAAAATTCTCAAGCTGAGTTCTAAAGATTAATGATATAACCAATTATAATATTTCCCTACTACTTTTACTGATTTAAATTTAAAGCTGTATGCAAGCTATTTTAATTTGCTGATAAAAAAACTTGAAAAATCTGGATACAGTTTGGGTTTATTTAACTCAATCGAGCCTTAAAAGAGTCTTTTAAAAGTCTGCTCGAAATTCAAGGAGCTATTTAAAATATAGTGATATACCTGTGGGGTTTCACCTATTTCATTCACATTCAACAATCTAAAACTCCAAACACTAATAAGCGAATAATCGCCTAAGTGTGTGAACAGAGACGTAAGACTCACGAAGTGTTTACTACCCTTTATTTCTCAAAATAAATATCACACGATCAGCTCCTAACTCGGAGCGTACAGCGAAACCTCTACTAGGGCTTGAACTTAATATGAAATTAAACTTAACTAAGCTTAACTACAGCTTACAGAGAGATATAGCTGAAGCCATCAAGATTCTGAGTAGTTGGTCCCTAAATTTAAATTAAGTCGGCGAAGCCAAACAAGGGCCTAAAGTACGGCCGCGCGTAGCAATAGTTTAGAGAGAGGTAGCCAAAAGGCAAATGCGCGCTAGTCGGGAACTCAGGCTTTCTACCGAAGTCGGTGAAACATCGACTTAAATACTATTCTTACTCATTTGCATTAACCGCGTTTCTGAAAATACATTCTGGTAGGAAATTATAATCTGAAATTAGAAGAGATAGGAAAGATGCATAAACTTAAAAAAATAACTATTATTAAAATTAGGATAAACCTTAGATAGGTATTTTAACTTAACTTAATTAAACAACTTATTTGACATTAAATCACTCCAAAAGTTAAGCACGAAGATTTAAAATGCAAAAAAATCAACAAATACTGCTTTGATTGACACAAAATTCGGCAGGAAAGTAGCATATATAATTATGCATAAAACAAAATCGATAATTATACAGAAATGAAAACAATATTAAATTTTTGTAAGTTATCAAATAATGACATACTGGAGACTTAAACAGAATTATGTATAAAGGGAAAATAAGCAGCATAAAATGAAAACAAAGGATATTAATAAAGTATGTGATCCCCCATCATCACATCTGTATACAAAGTTTACACCTTGTGACCCATATTTCACATCTGTATACAAAGTTTAGACCTTGTGACCATGTTTTTCGATTAGATGGTCAACCATCGCAGAATTAAGCAATCGCCATTCTTCTTGTAGAGCAGTTTCCAGCTCAATAAGAGTGGCTGGAGGTGGAAACGTGAAAATATAGCACGGCCGAGAGCATCCCAAAGATTTTCAATGGGATTAAGGTCGGGCGAATATGCTAGCCACGCCATACACGCAATCCCTTCACTCTCCAGGTAGTCATCAACGATGTCAGCTCTATGGTGACGCTGGTTATCGTTCATTAAAAGAAAAGTAGAGCCAGCTGCTGCAGCGTACAATTTCACAATGGGTTCTAGGACTTCATCTCGATACCGGACAGCTGTCAAAGAACCCCGTTTAAAGATGTGCTGGTCAGTGCGATATCCTAATGAAATCCCTGCCCACACCATAGTGCTTCCGCCTCGGAACGCGTGATGTTCGGTGATGTTTTGGGACTGATTGCGTGTTCGTTGTTCACGCCATATCCTTATACGCTTGTCATCTGGCTCCAGAGCAAATCTTGATAAACATGACATTGCCCCAGTCAGACACATTCCAATTGACATGTTCCCGGCACTACTGTAATCGTGCCCCTCTTGATTGGACGGATAGAGGAACACAAACTCGAGGTACTCGGGCGTATAGTCCACTCATATATAATCTTTGGCGTACAGTAGCTGCCGATATCGCCTTACCAATGGACGCTGTAACCATAAATGTCACACGTGTGGAGGCCGCTCTGCGATTTCGCTTGGCTACAGTAGCAATATATCGATCTTCCGCGGGGGTTGTAACCCTTGGGCGACCGGCTACGGGCCTTCGGACAACTGTCTGTGGGGTTTGGAATTGTTTCCATAAACGTGAAATTACAGAATGATGAACGCCGAAGAAAAGAGCAACATTTGTGATCGACTGTCCTGCTGCAATGCGCCCCACAGCACGCCAGAGCTCAGAATCTTCCATTCGTCTTCTGGAAGTCATAGAAACACGTATGTCTTGAAAACAAATTGTACGAAAATTTTAAACACCTTCTATCAGCACTTACAATCAACTTCTGTAACCCTTCATAAAGCTGGTTTCTTATAAAGCTTTTTATGACTGCCTTTTTTGCATATTTCTTGGCATGAAAGCGCGATTGTCTGTTACCTAACATATTTGCATAGTTCCATCTACCTCTGCAGCGAATTGCATCTTCTTCAATTCTGATTGGCTTCCGGAAATCAGCATTTTCCTCTCCGTGCTTAACTTTTGGAAGTGAGTATATTTGTAACATCAAGAATGATCCGTACTCTAAAATTATGTTTCTGAGTTAAATCCTTAACTCACTTTTTGTCTCGCGGATGCTTAGGCTATTCTAGCGATTTTGTTGTACGAGAAAACAGAATAAAACTGTTTTTCGTAGATGGTTTTCGCACATTACCACAGATGGCTTCAAAACTGTGTTTACTAAAACTCTGTTACTTGCAAAAATGATTCTGTTTCTGTGTTATTTCATTCCCATAGATATGAATCAAATGTGTGGCAAACTACTCATGACCATAAGAAGAAGCAAAATACACTCAGCTAGAGAAAGATTTCGTGTAACTAACCAGTTAGGCAAGTATTAAACCAAATGCATTGACATCAAAATTTTAATCTATTGCCCTGGAAAGCGGATACTACGCTACTAAAGTTCAGAAGACTGCAATGCGTTAATTAATTTGTAGTTAAAATATTAAAAGGTCATGCCTTTTTTTATTTTATTTCTTTTCATTTGAGTTTAGAGAGGCAAGTTTTTCTACAAAACACTTGCAAAAAACATTGAAAGTTCTTAATACTCATTTTATAATATCAAGTTAATTTACACTTGATGAGAACTAACTTTCTTTTCAAAGCAGGGAAAACATTAATGATTACATTTAAATTATATTGAAGGTTATGTTTCGTGTTTGCGTTTCGTTTGGTATATAGTAAAGCGGACAGAAAAACATTTCTTTAATTGAAAACCAGCAAATGTAATGCGCTAAGCTATTACAGTTGCGGAAAACTTAAGTGAATTAAAACTCTACATGATATATCAATTAGTTCAATGCTCAGTTTAATGCTTCAATGTTACATTCAAAATATTTATAATCCATCTTAAAATATTTCGTAATAAATGTTTGCTTAAAATTGCAAATAAATACTTATCTATGTCAATGATTTTTTAGAATAATATTCAGTTTATCTTGGAACTCAACATTTTTTCTCCCGCTTTCGCCTGAAATCTGTATTACTTCTGAAATTTACTCATGTGAATATGTCTTTAAAATAAGCACCTGGTACCTCCTTTCCCAGTGTTTGAGAAATTGAGTGTCACCAAATTTGTTTTTGTTTATTTCGGGAAAATTTCTATGACGTCATTGTCGATCCGGGACTATTAGATATAGCAGATTAGATCGATTAGATACCTAGCAGAGTTGAATGTCTGTGAGCAATCACAGTAACCTCCCATGTTCCTTCCCAGAAATCACTAGCTACTTTAGTGTTGAAATTAAGCCTGCTGACAAATTAACTGGGCGAAACGTGCGTTGATCTGGGAATTAATCAAACTCCGAAAAATTACTATAAGTGTGCAGATCTATTAGGTTACATCGATGCAGAAGACTTGAAAAATGTGCAATGCCCTCGCCGGGATTCTAACATCGGATCTCCCAACTGCTAGTCTGATGTGCTATCCATTTGCACCACGAAGGTATGCAGAAAGGAAGAGAGAAAATACTTTATAAGTGGAATATAATGTTGAAAATATACGTATAATATTTGTGCGAATTGTGTTGCACTTAAAAAGAAGACGGACGCAATTTCGAAATGTTCTATAATGTATGACGAAATCAAAAATCGAAGAAATTGGAATAACTTAGCTAATATCTGAGGAGGCGTATGTGATAAGCCCCGACGATGTCACGGCCAAACCAGTGAAATAAGCGATCGATGTTGTCCAACTATACGGTAAAGAGAAAGAGACTACATACTGTACGAATAAAATTTTTCATCATGAAATTCTTTTCTTTTAGATTTTTTTGAAATTCTTTACGTCAGCTTCATGAGGAACAGCTTTTTTCCTCTAACACTTGAGAGGGGCCTGGCATTCTCAGATAAAAAGCATACAGAGGTAATTCCCTTTCAAAAATATAAAAGATTTCTTCCAAATTATCGACATCAAACTGTAGCCAAAACGTAAGAGTAAAATAAAAACCACCTGTCGCATACAATATCTCCTTCTCCCCTCAGTTGCTGGATGTCAAATAGAACTTCTTCGGAAATAGCTGAATCCATTAGTATATCTAATTAGCAGAGGCCTGAATTTGTTTGTTCTAAGAATAGACCACTTTTCGTAAAACGTTGCTCTTGAGTTACCTGCCAACTTCATATTCAAATTCTTTGAACTAATCAATGGACGGGGGGTAGAGATAAAGTTTAGAATGATTTTAAATAATAATTATAATAGAACTATGCTTTTATTTTTGTGATGCACTATATGCATTATTTGATAAAAATATTGCTGTACAACAATCACTGACCAAAAAAAAAAAAAGGTGTGCGATCGACCTCTTGACCGTAGCTGATTTACAGCGTAACTTTTCTTCTATTATAGCTAAATACATTGTGTACATTTTTCGATAGATACTGATTCATTATAGTTATAATCTCTTAAGAAGGTTTGTTTTCTCTTTTGTTAAAGCTGTTTTATTTAGATCTTTAATCTTTTCGAAATATGTGTTCCTAAATTGTTTATAAATTTCTCAATTAACTGCTTTTATCAGCTGAATACGCATCAATAAATATGTTCATTTAGTTGTCTGTGGATATAAAATACGGGCCATCCAATTTTTTTTGTAGCCTCGCCTAAGTAATACTAGTTTTGTTAAATTTAGGCCAGTATTGAAACTAATGTAAGTAAATTGTTCTGGTTTAAAGTACATAATTAATGCATTTTGGTAGCTTCATTACAGACTGCTCAGTTTGAAGCAAGTCACGTGTAATCTTTTGAAAGGCCGAAGAGAATAAACAGGAGAATAAGGAAGAAATCTAGCACTTTTGCAGCTATTGAAAGCAATATGAACTATAGATACTTCCCAATAGCAGAACTGCACAAGGCGTTGTAGTAGGTTTTGACATGAAGCTTTTTGTCCGCACACAGTTACTTGATTAGACTGCGAAAGTATTTAAAAGATTCCTTACAGATTAGTTACTAACATCAGCCCAAATTGGTGCATAAAACATTTATGAAAATCATAGAAATCTGGAGATATATGCCAGGAAATGAAAGTAAGTAACTTAGTTTTGAAGCTATTCCTGCAACTCATGTAGTATAGAAGGAGCAGGATAAATGCGGTTTCATGCCTTTCTTTGTATCTGTTTACATACTTTTGAAACGTATTTCTCAATTTGGTTAACTATTAGAGCGCACAAATACTTTTTATATCTGTGTTTATATTTTAGGTCAGTATATAAATATGATATATATCATTAATGAAGTGGATTCGTAAGCGTTTAAACAAGAATCTTCGAAAATAATGAAATATTATCCGCTTTAAATGATACTTACTTTTTCAGTTTCCAAAAATAATCAAGAATAAAAAAAAATATCTTGAAAATATTTATAGCAGAAGAAAATGTTTTTAGTCATCATATTCTTAATGTTGCTCTGTTTATGTCTCTATCCTTAGTTGAATTGCGATTACTTAAGCAAGATTTTTATCTACAAAAAATAAGCATCAGTCTGGGAACTGATGCTTATTTTTACGCTTATTTTCTAGTTTATCATGTCTTTCAGAAACATACATTTTCCTTATGGGGAATGTAAGTTAATTTGAAGCTAATTCTTGAACAAATCTTAGATCGACTAACTTGCTCTGCTTTCGCTTTATTTAGATGTGCTTTATTCGAACCTGTTTAGTCAATTAAATGTTTTTAATAAATACTAAAAATTAAGTAATGAATAAAGTATTAAAAACAACTTTTTTTTCACTGAGATGTACTGCGGACCTTAAGCAGTCAGTATATTTACTTTACAAATACACTCACGTTTGTGAAAATTGCAACACCATGAAGGACTTACGCGAGTGAGCTGAAATTTTCAGGAAATGCAAAGTAGCGCATGATATGCAAATGATTAGAATTGCAAATCCGTAGCGCATGCGTATGCTGAGCAGCGCCCTCTGAACGGCTGATGGATCCGAATAAATAGACGGCTGTAGCGAGGCGTGTATGGTTATCGGTGGTTATCTGCTAGTGGTAAACGTTAACTCAATCTGTACTTATGCCTCGTCGACGAAAGAGAGCGAGATTTGAACAACTTACAGAGTTTGAACGAGGGAGAATCATCGGCCTTCGTGAAGCTGGATTGTCGTATCGTGCAGTAGCCTCTCGTGTGCACCGTAACAGCAGCACAGTGATGCGCGTTTGGAAGCAGTGGACGGACGAGTGTCGGACAACTCGGAAATCCGGGAGTGGACCCCGAAATGTGACGTCAGCTCGCGATGATAGACACCTGGTCCGCATGGCGCGGACGGACCGTACAGCTTCCTCTAGACAATTGGCAGCACTGTGGTCAATAGCTACAGGTGTTTCATTGTGTGCTTCATCAATTCGTAGACGTCTGCTGCAGTGTGGACTGCGCGCACGGACTCCTTTATACAGGATCCCCCTAACGCACGACCATCGCCGCCTGCGGCTACAATGGGCCAATCAGCATAGAGACTGGCGTGCTGATTGGCAGCATGTCGTGTTTTCTGACGAATCCCGCTTTAATTTGTGGTACCATGATGGCCGCATTCGTGTCAGACGCTATGCCGGTGAACGCCACCTTCCGGAGTGCATTATCGAACGCCACAGTGGACGAACACCCGGAGTTATGGTCTGGGGCGCCATAGCATATCATAGACGATCTCAATTGCTACGAATTGTGGGCAATCTGAACAGCAACCGGTATATCCGTGAAGTTCTACAGCCCGAAGCTGTTCCCTTCCTTCAAAGCTTGCCAGGCGCTGTATTTCAACAGGACAATGCCCGCCCTCATACTGCTCGGATTGTTAAATCCTTCTTTGCAGCGCAGCAGGTACAGCTTCTTCCTTGGCCTGCGTGTTCCCCGGATATGTCGCCAATTGAACATGTGTGGGATGTCATTGGTCGGCGTCTTGCTCGTGATCCTCGTCCTGTTGCGTCTGCAGACGAACTTTGGGTACGCGTACAAACGATATGGAATGCTCTTCCTCAGTCAGACATTCAAACTTTGTTTGACTCCATGCCACGTCGTGTAGCAGCACTTATTGCGGCGCGTGGTGGCCACACAAAATACTGATTCTGATCTCTTGTTCTTGTTTGTTTGCTTTGAACATTTAATCATTTATTTGTACCACTACCACTCAACTGTGTATTAAATTGCATTCAATTATGACGATTCCTTCTTGGTGTTGCAATTTTCACAAACGTGAGTGTATATTATAATGGAAAATGAGCTGATTTAGTTTTAGGTTTTGGTTTTAGGTAATTTTGAGGTACAGAACCGGCAGAAATTATTATCTTGAGTTTCCACCATTGGCAACAGTAGCAGGTGTTATACGCCTGGGCAGGAAGTCGAGCAGATTTCGAATGGCATTTTGGGAATTACAGCCCATACGGCCTCAGTTCTGTGTCAGAGTTCATCTCTCGTATTCGATAACGAGTGTTATATTGAAAACACGCTGAGCAGGGCCACTTGTGTCTTGAGAAAACATAAGGCAATATGAGCGACATGCACTCTTGTTTTATCATTTTGAAAGGTAGGATGACTGAGGTCCCAAAGATATGGCACATTCACGGATAACTGAAAACTCAGTAATGTAATGGTAAATGGACAAAATACCGAACTTGAAGCAAAAAGGATATGTCCCATTGGCAAAGGTGATTATGGGTGATTATTTTGCTATTACATCAAAGGAAGCCAAAGTTATGGACGCCTTGCTGACAATTCGTATTGTTGCAGACGTCGTCGAACCGTACGTCCAAATACACTGCTGGCCACCCAAATTGCAACACCAAGAAAGACAAGAGATATTACAACAAAATTTATTTAGTAGATAACATGTTGACCAAGTATCAAATGATTAAATTTATAGACTTCTGTGAAATGTGGTTCCTTCCAGAATCAGTAGCCAGAGTAGCCGCCATTGTTGGAGATCACCGCTGCCACACGCCTCGGCATTAATTCAAAGATACTTCATGTGTTCTTGGGGTACAGCAGACCAAGCAGCTTCCACACGCTGCCAAAGTTGGGATGCAGTCTGGGTCAATCGATCAGCAACTGTGGCCCACATGTTTTCTATCGGCGAAAGATCCGGAGAGCGAGCCGGCCAGGGAAGCAATTCGATCTGGCGATTGACGAAGACCCTTGGACAATGCGTGCCAAGTGTGGTCGCGCATTATCCTGTTGAAATATGGCTGTGGGCAAGCCCTGAAGGTAAGGAAGGACAACTGGCTCCAACACATCGGAGATGTAGCGCTGGCTGTTTAAAGTACCGCAATGCGTACTAGAGAAGTGCAAGATTGATATCCAATACTGCCCCATACCATCATACCCAGTCCAGGACCAGAATGGTGGAGCATAACGCAGCTGTTCAGCATCCTCTCTCCACGGTGTCTCCAGACTCAAATCCGACCATCGTGGTGTTGCAGACAGAAGCGTGACTCGTCAGTAATGACAATTTCATTCCCTTCTGCCGTCCACATCCTTCTTTCATCGCACCATTGGCGGCGGAGACGTCTGTGGTTCTGCTTAAAGGGTAGACGAAGCAATGGACGTCTTGCGGACAGACCACTCTGCTGTAAACGCCGTCGAATGGTACGCGCGGACACTGGATGATGCGTTACAGACTGAATTTGCTGTGCTATGGTTCATGATGTGACTGAGCGATCCTTTACTGCCGTGCGCACAATGTTCCTGTCCTCACGTGAAGCAGTGCACTGAGGCGGTTGCGATCGAACACGTCGGTCCGTCGTACCCTTCTGCATCCAACGGTCACATATCCGTATTACAGTTGTTTGGTTTCGTCCAACACGACTACCAATTTCCCTGAAAGATAATCCACACTCTCGGTAGGCCACTATCCTTCCTCTGTCGAACTCGGACACTTGATCAAACGACGATCGCTGTTTACTACGAGGCATAACTGATCGTTTTTTTGAAAAAAAAAAAAACTACAAGAAAAACACAACTGCCGAACTTGAAATCGTCGAAAACTCCAAGCCTTAAATAGCGCTTTGAAGTGGCGCCACAGGCGCGCGCGATGTGCGTCTGCGCTGAAATTCTAATCATTTGCATATCTCACCTCCGCTAATGCATGTTGTAAATTTCATGTTATTTGCATGCTTCCTTCAGGGTGTTGTATTTACGGTGGCCAGCAGTGTATTTAGTGTTGCGGAGCACACCCAGGTTTCTCAGTGAAAGTGCGTGATGTTGTTGCTTGACCCCAGACAAGGATGTGAGCAATTTACCTGTTATTTTGGGGATTGGTGAACAGGAATTATTGAGGTCCCGCACATCCCTCTGTGTGGTTCTCCTGAATCGTCAAATTGCAAATTCTCATAACAACCACTGAAACTCGATCAACGAGAGCAGTAAATGCACGGTATGATAATTCGCAGTCCCGGTAGGTTACGATTCTGTCTCTGAATCGAAATCTGAGACGTGCTGGTAAGAGTTCCTTCTTCTTACACAAAACGTTACACGACACTTCCAACACAAAAGACAATAAGTAAGTGCTATTTCGTAATGAAAAATCTTCTTTTAAATCTGCCTTCTTGTAGTATTTCGAGGTACCATTATATGAACATAGTATAAAGCATAGCATGTTATAAAATGAACATAGCATGAGTGCTAATCATTTGTATAGCCCGACTTTATGCTTTTAAATTAAAGGTAAAAAAATTAGTTCAGGAAAAATTATTTGAGTTTTAAAATAGTTAATGTCGTTAAAAGTTTTTAATAATGCTTAAACGTTACGTTAATTAAAATAGTTATAGCTCATTAAATACACCCACTGACGATCAAAATAAAATCCACATTTACATACTAAGCCTCTAAAAGACATAAGAGGTCAAAATAATTGATACAGAAAAATGAAGCAAAGAACTATTTCTAAACGTTAAATAAAATAATTCTAAAAGAAAATATTTAAGATACTTTCTTACCTAAAACGAGTATTTGAAGACCAAGCATTAGCTACATCGGAGCACGTTTCCCAGTTGGCACATTTTTCCAAATTAATCACAGCAGTCATTGGTGAAGAGCAATCAAAATCAACTAAAGGTTGTCTCGGAATTCTTCGGACTCTTGGCACAGCTAGAAGAGCTGTGTAGGTGAAAATTGCGATCAAAAGTGAAAATGTAAAGCATAACTTATACAGATACCTTCTTGGAGTACTTGGTCTCCTCTCAGCGAGTGGTCCGACTAAAAGTGGAATTAAAATACAAATGAGCCCAGACGCAACATGCACCCATATAGTATGCCACAACGTTAGACCTAGTGTTCTCATGTGCACGCTGAGGAATGGTATGATACATGATATTCCTGTAAGTACAATAAGTTACATGCGTAAGTTTAAGTAAAGAAATACATCGCATGATTAGAACAAATATACAGCTTTACCTTCTAATGCGCTTTTTTATAAGTTATGGCTTAAAGAAGGAAAACAAATTATTTCGTAAAAACGAAAGTATGTTAATTTATCAGTGCTTAATATACTGGGAACATTATTTTTCACAACTTCTTGCAAAACGTAGAAGTCTGAAGAGATATAATTATATTTTTTCAATTCTAACAGAAATTTTCAAACTACTTCATGTCATTAAATTTTACCGCTAAACAGTAAATGAGCAGTATCAAATGTGATATACAAGGAGTGTAAGAATGTAATAGATAGAAATTTTATAGTGCTTAATTATGAAATTTTGATCAAACAAGCTTTCTTACCACCATAAAACATGAAATTAACGATATTTACGGACACAGAAGTTTTGCATTCTGGTGTAATCATTTTGAAACCTAAAAAGAAAAGAAAATTCAAACTGATTAAAGCAATAGGTATGTTTAGTAAGTAAAACAGCATTAACTTCCACACACAGCATAGAATATAAGGTGTCATTTGTTTGGACTTAAGCATTTTATGTAAATACTTGAATTTTTTTA
>KK120102.1:248917-260431 GCA_000611955.2 Stegodyphus mimosarum
GATATAGAACAAAGACTAAATTTTTTACATTTAAAATATTTCGAAAAAATTAGCATTGATACTTTTAACAGTCCTTACGGAATTTCTACTGAAATGTGTAGGAAGAATCATCAATTATCCTGTTATTTTCTATTAATATCAAATCTGAACTCAGCTTTAAGTTATTAATTATTGTTTAAGAATTTATGGATAATTAGTTTAGAATCATTAATATCATTAGTTTCTTTAAAGAATATTACTTTCCCATGTCATTCTCAGAATCATTGAGTTTCGGACATACATTCTGTATATGTCATATAAAACTTTAATGAATTTATTGTTTGGTAAAGATTTAGTGCTATTTTTAGATAAACAGGTGTAAGGTTTATCCTAATTTTACTAACAGTTATTTTAAGTTATGCAACTTTCCTATCTATTCTAATTTCAGCTTAAAATTTCCTACCAAAATGTAATTTCAGAAGCGCAGTGAATGCAAAGGATTAGCTACTATTTAAGTCGATGTCTCTCCGACTTCGTGAGAAAGAGTCTGATTTTCCTGACTAGCGCGCGTTTATATTTTAGCTACATTCTCTCTTAGATACTACGCTCGGCCATACTTTAGCCCTTGCTAGACTTTGCCGATTTAATTAATATTTAGGGGCCAACTACTTAGAATTTTGAGAGCTTCGGCTATACCTTTCAATTAGCTTTAGTTACGCTTAGTTAAGTTTAATGTCGTAATCATTTAAGTTCAAGCCCAAGTGGAGGCTTTGTGTACGTTCCGAGTTAGGAGCTAATTGTAATTATTCTGAGAAATAAAGTTTAGTTAACTCTTCTTACGTCTTACGTGTTTGTTCACACACTGAAGCGATTATTCGCTTGTTAGTGTTTGTGGGGCTCTAAGGATGAACATTGAATTAAATAACTAAAAGGCGCCCGAACTTGTTCTTAACGAACCATGCCGCTAGGTAGTGAAGATTTCTCGTTGATCCCTCCCACCTTTCAGTTTCTTCAGCCACAACCAAACCCCAAGGAGGGATTCGGATTTATCATGGAAACTATGAGAGCGGCGATGAAGCCAACAGCAACTCTTAATGGAAGAGGATCCGTAATGACCTTTCTGGAACAGCTGGAGTTACACTTCATGTTATATCCTGTGAACCAGCCGCAAAGAACTATCATCGCTACGTCAAACTTAAAAGTTCTAGCCTTCAGCTCGTACAAGAATATTTTCAAGAGTTTGTTGGGGGATCCAGGATCCGAAACGTACATTTGGCAAAATTTTAAATATTCGCTATTGAAAGCATTCCTAGTGGTGAGAGACCGAGCAAGACCGGAATCAGAATTGTTAGAAATATGCAGACGCTGGAGAGCTTATTCGAACTAGCTGTAAAATTTCAGAGTAGGCAAACGGCCGAAAACGCGCGTGTGAACAACTTTAGGCAGTATTCAAGGTTTCATGCAGAAACGAAACCTCAAGGTCAGCAGAATTCCTATCGGCAAGAGAAGAAAGTAGCAAAGGCGAATAAGAAAATGCTGGTCAGACCAAAGCGTGGGGAAATAAAAAGCAACTTGTCCAAGGGGCTGAAAAGAAAAATTTAAACTAGTCACGGTGACCAGAAGGAGGGTGAAGTCACCGTTTAAGAAGATAAATCCCTCAGAAATCAAAGTGAATACGGTAGTTGTACAAAATGTGGCGTTGCCAGAGATCCAGATATTACTAAACGACGTTCCTACGACCGCCCTACTGGATACCGGGGCTCAATGCAGGCTCCTGTCGCAGTATTTTTTTAAAAAGCATTTTCGTCGTTATAGACTGTTGCTGACCAATGAGGGACAATGAGTGATTGCTGACCAAGGCAAGCAGTGTGTTTGCTTGGGAAAAGTGGGGCTGCATTGTAAGATCAACTTGTCAGTCACTGGGATAGTGAGTCACAAAAACGTGCGAAGGGGTTGAAACCCTTTTATTGTACTTTTAAAATTACAACTGCGTCTACTCGACGCTCACAAACTGCGCCAACTCGGCGGTTGAACTAAAAGTAAGGTAAAACTGAAAATAAGAAACTAGTTGAACAAATGTCAAACACTACCGACGAGGCTCTGAGATCTTAACTAACCGCGTTTTTAATTATCGCTGATATTCAGCAAGATTACTGATTTAACAGTTGAAGGTCTAGCACTTCTGCAAAGCTAGGCACAAAGGCCGACACGCGCTGATCTAAATTCTACCGAGATTCAAAGCAAACTTTTTCACGCTCGTTTCGTCTACTATTTAACTCAACTAGCTTCCGCTAAATTTGAATAAACTGCGCGTGCTACTGTAATTTACATACTCTGGCACGGGCATTTCTAGGGGGAAAATGAAGGCTAAAAAGGAAAGGAATATGAACTTAAAATAAATGTTAGTTAAAATAAATATAAACCCTACAGCATGTTCAAGTAAAGAATGAGGTGCAGAAAATAAACTTTCTCGTAGTAAATAATTTGTTGACCGCAGTCATATTGGGGGTTGATTTCTTACGCGCAGCTAGGGCAAAAATTAATTTTAAAGATTCTACCTTACAGGTCAAGATGGACAAAATTCAAAAAGAAAAAGGAGCAGTCCCGGAGGTGAATCTAAGTCACCTCGAAGAAGGAGAAAAAGAAAAAATCCAACACTTGGTGAAAACCTTTTCTCAATTATTTGATAACAAACCTGGCTTCTGCCAGATTGTCTCGCATATCATAGATGCTGGTAGTGAGCCCCCATTTCATTCAAAACCTTATAGATATGACCGGGTGAAGGAAGACATTCTCAAGCAACACATTAAAAATACTCGAGGATAAGATAATTACGTGAAGTACCAGCCCCTGTGCTAGTCCTGTACCTTTATGTAGTAGAAAGACGAATGGACTGCCACCCGCAGATCCGAACGCATGAAGATTCGCAAATGAATACCGAAAATTAAATAGCGTAACGAAATACCCCGTATATCCCTTCTCGATAATAGATGAAATCATAAGAAAAATTCGTGCAACTAAATATATGACAACCTTAGACCTGGCGTCAGGCTATTTTCAAATTGCAGTAAAACCCGAGGATATAGAGAAAACAGCGTTTATCACAAAGTCAGGTGTTTATGCCTTTTTGAGAATGCCTTTTGCCTTAAGCGGAGCTCCGGATTTGGATTAATTGGGATTCCATTTTAAAGTTATGGATATTGTGTTAAGGCCAATCTTGGGAAAAAGTACAGTCATCTATCTCGATGATATTATTGTGACAAGCGAAACACAAGAAACACATTAAAAATTTAAAGGAAGTTTTTACGTTATTAAATGAGGCGGGCCTGAATATTAATCCAAAAAAGTGCAAATTTGCGGCCAAGGAATCGAGATACCTCGGCTATAAGATCGAAAAACGCTATTGAGACTGACAACTCTGCAATTTTAGCAAGTTAACCACCTCCAAATACGGCCAAGAAATTATCCTCCTTTTTTGGGAATGTGTTCCTATTATGGAGTGTTCATAAAGGATTTTGCAAAGATAGTTGTACTCTTGTTGGTTCTTAAACGAAAAACGACGAGGTTCACAGGGACAGCGGAGGCGAACACGGCGTTTGAAAAATTGAAACACGTCTTAATTGACTCCATTCTTCTTAAATTTCCGGAAGGGGATCAAAACTTAGAAATTGCAGCAGACGCGTGAGACTACGTAGTTGGCGCAGTCGTTTCCCAAAATGGGCAGCCAATAGCTTTTTTTAGCAAGTCGCTTAATCAAACTCAACGAAATCATACCGCAACTGAGCGGGAAACCCTCGCGGTACTATTAGCGGTGCAAAAATTCAGCCTGTATTTCGGAAGTGCCCCGATGACTGTGCATTCAGATCACGCGACAGTTGGTCGCCTGTACTCCGGTAAAAATCTTTCGCCCAGGCTGATGCGTTGTTGGACTCTAAAACAGCAACATTTTAATTTAATAATAAAACACATGCCGGGGAAAAATGTATTTGCGGATGCACTGTCAAGAATAAAGATCGATGAAGACGGAAATACAATTAAATGTAAGATGCTAACTCCGAAAATAATTGAATCCCGGGAAGCAATAATTGCCGAATTAAAAACGGGCCCAGAATTTAAAGACATTTACGCTTATATGGAAGATCCCGAAAATTTTGAACATATAGATTTAACGGCTATTTGCAATAGGGCGGCCTATTATGAAATTATTGATAAATTGCTGCTTTACACGAAAACAACCAACGATAATCAAGAATTGCGGCCGGTAGTCCTAATGAGTCTACGCTTAAGTATTCTAGAGGAGCTCCATGACTCAAAATTAGGAGGCCATCTCGGGGTTAAGAAAACCCTGGAAAGGGTCGCGAAGCAGTGTATTTTCCGCAGTTGCACAAAGGTATGACGGCGTATGTCAGGTCATCTCATTTGTTTCAATTAATTAACGACGTTAACTACAACCCGGCCGGATACTTAAATAGCATAAAAACCACTTTCGCAAATGAATTGGTTGGCATGAATTTGATTGGTCCCTACCTTAGAACAAAGTGGAATGAAAACAGATACTTGTTAACCATCGTGGATCATTTCACAAAACAGGTGGAAATAATTCCTCTTAAATGGGCTTCAGGAAAAATAGTAGCAGATTCGTTTCTAAATAAATATATCTTAAAATACGGGGTTCCAGTAAAAGTAATATCAGACAATGGTAGGCAATTCGTAAGTAATTTATTTGAAAATCTTTGTACAGGCCTTGGCATAAGTCATCTAAAAATGGTACCTTATAGACCACAATCAAATACTGCGAATCGCATAAATAAGAATATAGTTAAAATTATTCGGGGAAATGTTAAGAATTATCATGACCTTTGGGACAGCTGTGTCAATGAATTAGGCTTTGCCTTGAGGACAGCGAAACATGATACCACACAAAAAATCTCCGCAGAACTATTACTAGGAAAAAATATTTTAACGCCACTTGATAAGCTATTTTTCGTTCAACAAAGGCAAGCAGATTTTCAATTGAAAGAAATCCAGAAAATTATTAATGAGGCCATCAAGAATTCTGATGCGACAAGGTCGAAACAGAAAGTCTATATGACAGAAAGAGACGCGAGGTGGAATATATGATAGGGCAAAAAGTATTAAAGATAAAACATTCACTATCATCTGCACCCGAAAATAGGGTAGCCAAATTTGAGCCCAGGTTTGATGGGTCATTCATTATCGAGAAAATCAAATGTTTTACATTTTACATAAAGGCGAAAAATGGCCAGCAAACAATTCCTAATGTGGACCAGCTTAAACCGTACTATAGTCATACGGAGTTTCAAGTTTTAAAAGATCTATTTCAGGATCCTGGGAGTGCGCTAAGAACATTGATTTTGCCGTCGCCTAGCAGGGATCCCCCAGCAACGAAAAGAGAACAAGCGGAGAATACTGAACAATGTACCGCGAAGCAAACGCAACAGCAGCCACAAGGTTCAGGCTCAGCGAGAATTAATCAGAGAAAAGTTACCTTTCAACAGAAGCCAGTGCCGATGGGAAAGCGGAAAAGGCACCATGGAGAATATTCAAAGAAATTGTCCAACGTCAGAACTGAAACCGACTACCTGAAAAGAAGCTATAGGAATATGGGAGCCAAGATCTAGGAGAAGAAAACGAATCGTCGATGAAAGAACGATTCCGTTTCAGGAATCAAGGAAAACCAAGCGAAGATTGAAAGACCCCGAGGGAAGATCCTGTTTCTACAAGGCAAAGAGGAAGCCAGAGTACCACAACCCTCAACCGACGAGAAAAGCAGGCCGATTCAAAGCCAGAGGAAGGAAAAGAAAGAGAGCACCAGCTGATCGAGAAGACTGAGAGTTCAAAGTTTAAGATCTCCCACTTGGCAAGAATTCTTCAAGAAAAGAATGGGGGATTATAGAAACCAAAAAGGATAAGTGAAAATTTTCCTTGTTTGCTATTTTGTATTGAAAGTTCGATTTATGTCACGTATTTAAAGTTGCTAAATACTGTTTAAAGCAAGAAATTGAATTCGCAAGTTTGCGAGAATGTAGTTGTAACTATCTGTTAAACAGAAAAGATCTTTCAATTCGCAAGTTGGCGAGAATTTATTTTGTAAATACCTTTCTTTTAAGAATACTGAAGTTGCGAGAAACTAAATTGTGAATATGTATAGTCGAAAGACTTCAAATGTGTGAATTTAAAGAAAGATTGCAGCAAAACTATGTAAATTCTTTATAGCAACTATAACGAATGATGTAAAATGAATTTTAAAATATTGCATGTTAAAATGTTCTACTGAATGTAGAAAGTATGTCAGCTTTTAAACTATTGTAAAAGTTAAACTTGTACAAATGTAAGTTTTTGTCAAGCAGGACTATAAAAGTACGTTGTATAAGAGATGAATTGAAAGAAAGTATAGATTGAATGCGTTTAAAGTTAGGCTCTCCAGGCTTCACTTAAGAATATAAATTAAGTTCTATGTTAGTACATTAAATCTAGTTTTGTGTTTAAGGAGTCTTCTGAGGTCTGGAATGTCACATTCTAAGAAATCGTAGCTGTTGGATAGTTAATAGTATATCTTCGCGATAAGACAAAAATAATACGCTCATTTCACTCAGAACAATTTCTGGAGAGTCTGGGGGGGAAGAGATTTTAAAGTTTGGTGTGAATGAAAGTGTTTGAGGGCCAAAAATAATTTCAATCAAGAGTGTTAGTAACGAAAGTGGAAATTATTTGTGAAAAATCCCACTAGCATTTTTTCCATCCAGAGGAGTGGAAGGACCGAGACTGATAGCCGGCTCAAGAAAAGAAGCAGATGTTTGTTCCCATTCAATTTGTAAAAATTTGTGAAAAATATCTCTCTTAGTTTTAGTATAGCTTTAGAAATTGTGTAAAGTTGGCCCTAAACAAAAAAGTTTTAATGATGAATTTAAGAAAGCGCTATTGCTTTAAGTTCAAACGTTGATGAAAAAGAGTTTTGTAGAATTTACACTCTTAAACAAGGGCCGTTTTGAAACCTTATTCTTCGAGTAGTTAAATTCTTGTGAGGAAAGAAGTACGGTTTATCCTAGTTTTATTAACAGTTATTTTAAATTATGAAACTTTCCTATCTATTCTAATTTCAGCTTACAATTTCCTATCAGAATGTAATTTGAGAAGCGCAGTGAATGCAAATGAGTGAGACTACTACACTCATGTCCATAAATTAAGGATAATGCAAAATTAGGCAAAGGAAGAGTTAGAAGCAAAACAAATTTGACTTATTTGTAAAGCTTATTTATTAGACAAAAGGTAAAGAGCAAAAAAAGATGCTATATATTTGATATTATAAAATCAATTAGCGATTTTTTCTCCCTGGAGCAAATTACAAAAAAAAACCTATTTACAAAAAACCAATATTACATGGTTGGTATGATTGTTAACACATTGTATGTCTCCCAGACGATAAAATACAGTCTGTACAACGCCTAGGCATGCTGAGTATCAAATTATCGATCTGATTTTGGGGGATATTACACCACTCAAAAGCAATACTCTCCGAAGTTCCGGTAGACATGTAGGAGGTGGTTGACGGGCTGCAACTCGTCGGCCAAGCATGTCCCACACGTGCTCTACTGGATTCAAGTCCGGTGAGAATGCTGGCCAGTCCATATGGGCGATATCCTCCGATTGAAGGCATTCGCTTACGATGTTTGCACGGTGAGGACGGGCGTTGTCATCCATAAACACAAATTGTGGGACCATGGCGCCCGGAAACAAACATACATGTTGTTCCAGAATGACGTCCCGATAGATTTGGCTTGTTATGGTTCCAATCTGAACATGCAGGTCAGCTCTGGAACCCAGAATAATTCCACCCCAAACGAGCACTCCTGCACCACCGTAACGGTGTCGTTCAATGATGTTTTCTTGATGGTAACGGGTACCTGGAGCTCTCCATATGAAAGCCCGGCGAGAACCAGACTGCAAGCTAAACCTGGACTCGTCGGAAAACATGATACAAGCCCACTGTTGCGGTGTCCACAATACATGCTCTCTACTCCAGGCTAACCGTAGGCGACAGTGAGTTGCAGTAAGTGGAACGCATCTGACAGGTCTACGAGCATATAGACCAATCTGCCCTAAGCGTCTGTACACGGTCTACCTTGAAATTTTCGTACTATTGGCTGAAGCGAGCTGACGATACAGGTCTGAGGCTGTGCTCCGCCTGTTTCTTTTGGCAGTAACTGCCAAATACCGGTCCTCATTCGGCATTGTAACTCTGGGGCGACCTGTGCTGTAACGTCTACTCACATTACCATCATCTTGGAATCGTTGCCAAAGCCTGGAGATGACACTCTGGGCAATTCCAAGTTCGTCTGATACTTCCAGTTGGGTACGCCCACATTCCAGACGGCGGATAATTCTACCACGTAAAAAATCATCCAAATGCGCCCTTTGTGTCATAACTATTCGGTTATTGCACTGAAATGCTTATAAAGCACCTGCGAACAATTTTACTTCTTTGCCTGTATTCCTTATATATCACTCTCTTACACTCTCGTCATTGTGACGTACTATCGGTGTCATCTGGTTACTTCCTGAATTTTGCATATGATTCCTGAAGATGTGTGTAGTGATTTTACAGGTGATGTATTTATTTTAGAGTTCGATTTCCGCGTCACTCCGAATTATCCTTAATTTATGGACAAGAGTGTATTTAAGTCAATGTTTCTCCGACTTCGTGAGAGAGAGTCTGATTTTCCTTCCTAGCGCGCGTTTATCTTTTGGCTACATCTATCTTTTGGCTAATTTCAGCTTACAATTTCCTAACAGAATGTAATTTGAGATGCGCAGTGAATGCAAATGAGTAAGACTACTATTTACGTCGATGTTTCTCCGACTTCGTGAGAGAGAGTCTGATTTTCCTGACTAGCGCGCGTTTATCTTTTGGCTACATTCTCTCTTAGATACTACGCTCGGCCATACTTTAGGCCCTTGCTTGGCTTCGCCGATTTAATTAATATTTAGGGGCCAACTACTTAGAACCCTGATAGGTTCGGCTATACCTTTCAGTTAGCTTTAGTTAAACTTAGTTAAATTTAATTTCATAATTATTCAAGTTCAAGCCTAATTGGAGGCTTGTGTACGTTTCGAGTTAGGAACTAATTGTAATTATTCTGAGAAATAAAGTTTAGTTAACCCTTCCTACGTCTTACGTGTTTTTTCACACACTGAAGCGGTTATTTGCTTGTTAGTTTTTGTGGGGTTCTAAGTCTGAACATTGAATTAAATAAGTAAGTCCCCACACAGTATCCGATTAAGGAATTTAAAATTTTCTCAAGGTTAGTCGTAATATATGCTGTGAATTTTAATTTATAAATGTATATTAAGAACTAATATATTTTCAAGTTTTTGAGTGAGTGATAGTTCGGCAGTTGATAAAAAAAATGAAACAACATTTTCGTTCCTCATAAAACGTAGCTTTATTTCGGACGAAATCTAATCAGAGATCTGGGGACATCATTAGTTTTAAAACTTTTGTTTGAACTAAATAATATTATTTAGTTAAATATTTTTTGCGATATAAATCTAAACTCAAATATTTAATGTAAATTTTACCTTACAGCTGTATGCATATTCCCTTAACACTATTTTTTATATCCAAACGCATTTTTATTCTCTGAAGTGTTTATATTATACGTTCAGCATCAGAGCTGGATTTTACTTGGTGAGTCCCTAAGTTATTTGAAACATGCGACAATTGTTTTTGGGAGGGGGACTCTCAAGAAAAGCTGTGTTTTAAGCTATAACTTGCATAGCTTATACGCAAATCCAGCATTGCTCAGCATGTTGCCTAATAGTTTGCTAGTTAATTTAAACATGGTTCTGTAACGTGAAATATTTCCATACTTCCAGTTCTGAAGAATACCAACTCTGGTGCATATCCTTGTTTAATTTCTTCTTTTTCTCAGACTTACAGACTCAGACTTCTAAGACTCTCTTTCCTCAGCTCTTTTCTTGCAACTATGGTTACGATCATGTCTTTTATTTACCAAGCGTTTTTCTCTTCACTTTAATCGTTAAAGAAAAATTCATTAGAATTTTCTGTTCGCACGTAATTTCGATTAATTACAGGATAAAGATTAATATAGACCGAACACAAAAGTTATATCTATGTACATCGCATAATATACGAAAATGCATATTAAACTCTTTTGGTAATTATTTAAATTCCTGTTGCGCAGATTGAGCTGTAGCATCTGATTAGTGCCTTGATGGGAGGGTGGAAATAGTCCCCGGTAACCCCCTGGTAACCACCAGGAGTCTGCGCTCTCCGTCACTGTCCACTAAGTCTCAGCCTTTTTCTATGGGCCTGTGTCAGTAATTTTATCAAGCATTTGATTTAACGATCTAATTAAAAAAATATATGAATCTGAAAGTTAAAAATATTATTGCATCGACAGTTTTAGTTACAATACATAAAAGCTGAATGTAAATATAAGTTGTAGAGACATTAGTTATTTCGAAGCAGGAGACGTGAAAAATAAGCAACGCCTTCGCCGGGACTCGAACCACGGACCTCTCGAATACTCGTCGAGCGCGCTGACCGCTACACCACGAAGATATGCTAAGAAGGCGGGAGAAATACCTTATATACTCCCCTTTTTAAAGGGCGATTGGTGATGAGGGGACCCAGTCGCCAAATCCTGATGGTGGAGAATGATCATCCACCGCCTTTTAGTTCGGGCGCCAGTGTAGAGTCATCAGGTATTTAGAAGAAAGAGATGAGAAAAATTTGCAATGTCCTCGCCGGGACTCGAACCACGGACCTCTCGAATACGCGTCGAACCTGCTGACCACTACACCACCAAGGCATGCGAAGAAGGAGGGAGAAATACCTGACGAAGTTGAGGCTTATAATTTTGCTGAGACAATTCATAGCCTCTCGCAAATCACTTATAATAACAACATAAGTTAAATTTAATCCAAACACAATGCCTTTTCGGCCCTTGCAGTTGCTTCGAATTAAAATGACTCTATTTAAATCAGTTGTATCACAGGACTGGAATTTAAAGTTAAGCATTTTTATGGCCCAGCTGATTCAACGCGAGTCTGAGAGCTCTAGCTACAAGTGTCAACTAGAAGTTCACACACAAAAAAAGAGAGTGCCACAAGAAAAACATATGGAAGTCTGTCTTAGATCCTTAAAGGAAAGCTCTTCTTGCTGTTATTCAATGCTACTTCCGTATCTTCGGAAGCGCTTATTTATATTGTTCTGGATTGAAGAAGTGAAATAAGCAATAGCGGATAGCACATAGACAAAATTCTAACTTTTCTTAAAACATCGAGAACTTGCATTATATCAAAACTTAGAAAAATTTTATCTTTTTAAAATTAATGCTGGTTAAGTAATTGTTAAAAATTAAAAGAAAGAGAGAAAAAATTTTTCTCGCTGTCAATTTAGATTTTGATGAGTGAAATATTTTTATAGATTATATAATTTTCTGATATATAAAATATATATATATATCATTTCGGTTATAATTTATAATA
>KK120102.1:260504-271885 GCA_000611955.2 Stegodyphus mimosarum
TACAAAGTTCCTTCTTCTTTATGAAGTGTTAAAGTTTTTGTTAATTTACTTCACACCATTTTTGAAACTGAAACTACGCTCAAACTAAAGATATTAAACTTTATAAAAATTATGCTAAATAAATATACAAATAAACTAGTTAAAGTAACTCAGAAGTCTCCCAAGATATGAATAGATAGTGCAAGAGGTAAGTCTTAATTTTTTAAACGGTGTATTTGATAAGTGTTGGGCAATAATGCATGCATGTTATAAATAGATATACATGGGTGACGCAATACCAGACATTCTTTAAAAAATGTCTAAGAATTGAAATGATGATATTATTTCGTTTTCTAGCGTTGAAAAGGATTTCAGAAATCCAATGGAAAGTATAGCAGGGAATTTAATAGTAAAATTCTTCTTACCTGTTCTTTTCGTTAGTGCTCCTGCAACTTTTGGGAATTAGATGAGTTTTCGCCGGCTAGTCTACAGGTGAGTTTGCGATCTGTCAGTTGAAAGCAAGAGCGTCTCTTCTCGACCAGAACCGGTTTTCTTCTGACGTAGGGTCGTCACCTCAAGCGAAGGTCAGTTTATTACAGGATATAATACAAAGAGTTTTGAGTTGTTGCTCTCGCTGCTAGTATTTTCTTCCGTGGGGAAATTTTTTCGAAAGTGAGGTTTGGTCATCGGACCCATTCGAGCGATGACCTATTCAAGCACCTGAAGTAAATAACGAAAAGTCCGAGTTTTATGACCAGATTCGGTAAGTATTTCAGTGGTGTAAATATTGAAGACCGGTCTTGGCCATTGTTAAAAAAATTATAAAAGCCACGATTACACTATATTTCATTGCCCAAAAACAAAACGCTTTTACGTATAATATTTTACAATAATTTAAAAAAAAAACGTAATTAAATACTAACACTTAACACTTCCATCTCCTTCATTGTTTAAAAAAATGAATAGTATGCAAGGAAAAATTTATGAAAATTTTTTTACCAAATAAACTGCGTTTCGGAAACTTTTGTCCCTATCTTTTGATGCCTCTGTGTGTGTACATTAACCATATTAGTGGATCATCATAGACAGATAAAGACATTTTCTATCCTCTGACAGATGAGGCCAATGAAGCGTTTTTAATTTAGCGTTAGCATCAGAAAAAATAAATATCTTATTTAAAATACTTTCCGACACATTGGGTGTCTCTATAAGCAATTACCTAGGTGGCTATATTTCAAGCCTGTTAAGAAATGCTTAAGTTTTAAACTTTGTGGTTTTATATCATTGGTGCATAGTATTCGCTGGAATCTGGTATTCAGAAGAAAGTATTTGATACTCGAACGGTTGAAATGAAAATTGTATCAGAATAAGTCTTAAGTTAGTAATTGACAGCAACTTGAGAAAAAAAGGCAGCGAAGGCATTTAAATGAGCGACACTCAAAGGTTAGCACAGAACTTCCTAATTGTATGTAGATAACACACCAGCCATAAGTAGTTAACAATGCACGCGTATACCGCTATCACACTAAGCATCTGATATTTTGGAGAAAATACTTTTGATTTTTGTATCTTGTAGATGTTTGCAAATAATGTCTTTTACCTTTAGCCTTCCTTGATATTTTGGGCTCAGCAGCTGCCGAGGGGTAAAGTCGCTGAATACTGGTGATTGGGCACGGGTTCAAATACCGGCAAAAGGGCTGGCTGCAAGAGCGCTTTCACTCTTTTCCCCCGTGTTTAATTTGTATATGAGAAAATTTCCTTTACAAAGTCCTCCACGAGGGCATCTTTCTTCTTAGTAGGTAACTCATTTGAGTGTATTAACTGTGTAGAGACATTAGGTTATTTAGTAGCAGGAGACATGAAAAATATGCAATTCCTTCGCGGGGAATCGAACCACGGACCTCTGAAATACCGGCTCAGTGTGCTGACCATTACACCACGAAGGCACGCTAAGAATGTGGGAGATATACCTTATATACTCCCCTTTTTAAAGGGCGACTAGGGTTTTAGGGGACCTAGTCGCCAAATCCTGGGTGTGGAGAGTCATCATCCACAACCCTTTTAGTTCGGGCGCCAGTGTAGAGACATTAGGTATTTTTAGAAGCCGGAGAGATGAAAAATATGCAATGCCTTCGCCGGGGATCGAACCGCGGACCTCTGAAATACCGGCTCAGTGTGCTGACCATTACACCACGAAGGCACGCTAAGAATGTGGGAGATATACCTTATAACTGCACGAGAATGGATCTTGTATTGTTGTTGGTAGTCATACTTTCGAGCAACTATTGTTAAAAGTTGAATGATTAAAATACTCTTTTCTTTTGAATACATCTTGTAATGAATGTTTACCTTTCTTACTATGTGCTTTGTAGTGTAATTGCGAGCACGTCCGGCTGGCAACTTGGGAAGTCGAGAGGTCGAAGCCCGTAGAGGGCCTTGCTAGGTTTTTGTGTTTTCTGCTCCAAAATAAATCTAATAACCATACAGCTTGTCTATCTTACTTGTTGTTCGTATATTTCTTAAATGCCAAAATTTACACTCACCATTTCCGCACGCATATTTCATTAAATTATCGTCATTTTTGTGTTCCTTGTTCCTGCCTTTACCTTTGTACCAGATATATATCCTGTATATGTACATAATTCGATATTCGAACAAGAAGAATTTCATCAATCGATTGATTATTAAATAGTACTTTTACCTTTAAATAATTAAATTTCTCGAAAATGAAGTTTTATGCTCCCGTATTTAAACTTACTAAATAGCAAAATTCTTTAAAAATGCATACTCTTTTCATATCGAAATTATTTCAATTGGGAAAGCATAATAAGCAGAAATTTCATGTCCAGAAAAAAATTCTTATGTACCCTATGAGTTTCGTTGCTGAATTTTAAATATGAGACCTATTAAAGGAGAAACTGTTTGTGCAAGAATTTTGTTAGAGTTATACAGTACATAACTATTTCTCGTGCTTTTACATTGTGTAAGTAGTAAGAATCTATAAAATAAAGCAATCTTAAGAGTGTTGAACTTCCTCCATAACTCTGAGGTATCATCTTCTTTCAAGATTCGACATCTGCTATTATCACAAATGTCTTTACCCCTAGGAATTATTTGTACAGCATCATTTCTACTCCTGTGTATTTCTAGTTATGCATTTTCGAGTTAAATCAGGTTGACTTGAATTGAGATCTTCTCAGAATCTCATGTTACAAGTCTATTTTATGTTCTCTGCCGCATAGTTTAATAGATCACAGAATTTCACATGAATTAAATAGTTCAATTTACAAGCCTTTTATTTTTAATAATATTAAGTGAAAAATCTGTTTTACTAAATTTCCATTCAAAATTGATGTCTACGATTTTATATTCTACTATTGAATGCGAGCTAAGTTTGTTTCATATCTGTTTCATCACAATACAGGATTTTTCTGAAAGATTTAAAACCAGCCTTTCAATGTTATTTTTACTTCATGGATTTAATTTAAGTTTTGAATTGAAGTTAAACAGAAGCTTAGTTATGAGATTAAACTAATTAAATTTTATAAAAGTCTTTGTAGCAGGCAAGAATCGCTGTAATATTCGAGTGGACGAACATGTGAGTATTGCCGTTTACAAAGACATATTAGTTTTTCCGAAAGTGCGCACTTCCTTAAAATTAAGATCTTTTTTTTAGCCCCTTAATTCACAATGACAGATTTATCTTAATGAAAGTGATAATGCGAGCTCTTTAAGGGTCTTGACAAACATGAAGATTCTTTGTTCAATGTGCTTTGAAGGGGCTAAAAAGAAGGCATTAACAGAGCAATGGGGAAAATGGAAAAGTAATTTTGTGTTGCTATTATCATTAGGCTACTTTCTTGTTTCTCGAAAGTACTTTAGGTAGGAAGAATTGTATAGAAAGAAGATCTAATTCTTTACATCGTTAGATCTCTTTTATTAACAAATAAGTAATTCTTAACCTAAGAAGTCGAAAGTTTTAAGAGGCGACTTCCTTAACGTGTATTAAGAAGCGATTCATTAAGGACAGTGTTGTTAAAAGCTAAAATTTTTTAAATTGAATTTCTTGCAGGATCCAACATTACAAAGGATTTCTGAGGGAGCTAGGATGGGATGTTTATTCGAAAGTTTGACTTTTCTTTTTTGAGTTTAAAGAATAGAGAGATTCTGCAAATTATAAAATTTATGTATCTTTTTCACGATAAAAGATTATTACTCATTTAAAAATGTAAGCAGACACTGAATGTCCATTTAAATGACCTTAAATGTGTCATTAAGCTTGTGAGGTTTTACTTATTTAATTCAATGTTCAATCTTAGAATCCCACAAACACTAGCAAGCGAATAATCGCTTAAGTGTGTGAATAAACACGTAAGACGTAAGAAGGATTAACTTCCTCTTATTTCTCAGAATCAGTTCCTAAATCGGAACGTACACAAAGCCTCCACTTGGGCTTGAACTTAAATAATTATGAAATTAAACTAAACTAAGCTTAACTAAAGCTCTCTAGAAGATAAAGCCGAAGCTATCAGGTTTCTAAATAGTTGGCCCCTAAATATTAATTAAATCAGCGAAGCCAAGCAAGGGCCTAAAGTATGGCCGAACGTAGTATTTAAGAGAAAACGTAGCCAAAAGGCAAACGCGCGCTAGTCAGGGAATCAGACTCTCTCTCTCTAGAAGTTGGTGAAACATCGACTTAATAGTGCTCTTCCTCATTTGCATTCGCTGCGTTTCTGAAATTACATTCTGTTAGGAAATTGTCAGCTGAAATTAGAAGGATAGGAAAGAAGCATAACTTAAAATAACCGTTAATAAAGTTAGGGTAAACCTTACAAGCTTGCAATGGGCCAAGTGCTTTTATTTTCCAATTCATTTTTATTTTAATTACATTTTACATTTACTTTTATTTTATTTTATTAAAGCAATAAAGAAGACTATTGATCTACGTCATTTACCATCATGCATGTCAATAGTCTCATTTAATCTTTACTCTACAGAGACTTTACTGCAGAATTTTGTGGTACTCAAAAGATTAGTCGTAGGAGTGTGTAACATTACTAGAGAGTGGGAAAGTTGCACGTATTTTGAGTTTTTATCGAAATATTGCTTTATATACAAAAATTAAATTAAAATTAAGAAGGGCCCACCAGCGCCGAGCGGTAAAAACGCTGAACACTGGTAGTTCGGTCCCGAGGTTCGAATCCCATGAACGGGCTGGCTGCATAGGCGTTTTCGTGGTTTTCCCCATGTGTAACGTGTATACGAGCCAGTTTTCCTTAGAAAGTCCTCCACGAAAGCATCCCTTCCTTTAGGCAGATAGCCCTCGTGTGCTTTGCCATAATTGAATAACCTAACCTAAAATTAAGAAGAACAGGACTGCTAGAAAATCTTCAGTGAATTAGTGGTCTAGAAGTGACTGGAATTATAAGTGAATTTAGTCGATTAATAAGTTGTACTTATAAAAATTCTAAATGCTTAAAGCGCGATATATTGCGTTCTAGATCATGATGACTTAAGTATACTTAGAAAATATATAAATATCATTATGCATGAAAACATCACAGTTCATTTTTTTCCGAAACAATATCAAATTTACAAAGACGTGAAAACGCGTTTTCAAGTTAAACGGACATTCTAGCAGTTAGCAGGATTTGGTATCCTTTCATGGGAAATTTATCATGCTTCAGAACTTTTTTAAGTTCCAAATACGAAAGTTTACGATCATAACATACTTACGGAAGAACAAGAGTGCGTTGGTCGCGTACAAGCAAGTATAAGATTACGATTGAGATCTCTCTCGAGAGGTCCATGGTTCGAGTTCCAGCAAGAGCAATTCACATTTTTCACATCCTAAAAAAGTCTAATAGGTTTACAAGCTTCAGTATATGAATGTTAAAATGTTACACTGCACCTATGTTTCGTAATTAATTAGAAAGCAACATTTTATTTGAAACTGAACATTAAAAATGTTTGAGCATTCTTTTTCCCAAAATCGATTTTAGAATATTATAAACAATAAAAAATTAGTTCAGTGTACATTAGTTCAGTGTACTGAAATTATTGTTAATCTTGTCAAACTTGTATATTGCATATAGCACTTAGCTTCATTAAATACTTTCTGTCTTTTTGTTTTTCGAATCGCCTTTTCTTTTCTGTTTGAAATCAGACAAGTTGTTTCTGTTTTACAGTGTTTGATGCAACTGGACTGTGGAGAACATCGTGTTACATATTCTGAAGGCAACTAACGCCTTTTAAACGATTTTTAAATGTCATTATGTATGACAACATCACAGTTCATTTTTTTCCGAAACAATATCAAATTTACGAAGACGTGAAAACGCGTTTTCAAGTTAAACGGACATTCTAGCAGTTAGCAGGATTTGGTATCCTTCATGGGAAATTTATCATGCTTCAGAAAATTTTTAAGTTCCAAATACGAAAGGTTACAATCATAACATACGGAACTTACGGAAGAACAAGAGTGCGTTGGTCGTGTACAAGAAACAATAAGATTACGATTGAGATCTCTCTGTTGTGAACTATCTGTTGATAAATGCATTTGATCGTAGGCACTTGCAAATGGAAAGGTTTGAAATTATTACGCATTGGTTGATTTTGAAAACAGTAAAATACATATGGAACACATTATTTTAACTAACTGGGCAATTTATTTTCATAAACTACTTACGAATATTTATTTGCAACATGATCTCTATAACATGATATCTGTTTCGGCAAGAAAGTTGGAGTGGTTGTAAAGCATAAGAAATTGGTATATTATTGATGCAGCCATTCTCTACTAATTAGTATTCATTTAGTAAGAAACCTAATCTTCAGAAGTGTTATCGACAAGAAAGCTGAAGGAAAATATTTTGATGGAAGTACGCAAATTCTGATGAACGTTTTAATAGCTGTATGTGAGAAGGTATGCATTCAGAGTATTGCTACCCTGACTGTTGATGGAATGGATGTTATTGTTAGATTTAATGAGGAAATGTGCAGTTATAAAAAGGTACCACAGACTGCAGGAGTTGTAGGAAACAACATGGAAGTAACACCGAAAGGGAGTCTGTTCTAAAGAAAGATTTAGGGAAGATGAGAGAGGACGGAAGTATTGGGACAAAGTGAATATAGGCCGGTAATATTTTAATTCTTAAAATAGGTATAATTTTTAAAGGATGAAATTGCTTCCTTTTTCATTTTCTTCAATAAACTGCTTTTTCTCTTGTACATTGTGGGAATACTGTGAAAGGTATCTGCTTGAAATTTTATTATAGCATTAAATTGCTTATTATCCCCCCCGTGTACATAATGGTTTAAGAGATTTTGCTATTTTTAAATTATGGATCAGAGTTTCATATGATGGATCAGATCTGCTGTTTCAGAGTTTATAGAGATTTTCAACAGCAATAATAAAAGCATAAAATAGGGTTTTGTTAAGCATTTCTAGCAGTTAATTTAATATGAACATGGCACTCACATATATTCATTCTCACAGGGATTTATGAGAAAATTAAAAGCATATGAAAGAGAGTTTAAAATTAGTTAATTGCAACTTGTGTCCTGTGGAGAGACAGGGGGCTATATGTCAGAGGCCGCAGGGATTTCTGTTTGCAGTTTGAGATTGGTAGCAGCGCCGTTATAGTGGCTGTCTGAGGTAATAATCAGGCACTTTGTTTGAAAGAACTTAATTCTGATAATTTCCAAGATAAGTCGCCTAAATATCAAATTTATTGTCGAGAAGAAATCGACGTTTTATTTGCATATTCTAGCTTTAATCGTAATTCACCAGGAATAGACAAATGAAGTTGTAGAATTTTAAATCTATACTTGCATGTAAGTTGATTGCTGACAGGGCGATAATCCCCCAAAATAAGTAACTCTGAGTGAGGCGGACATATTTTAAGAGCATTTAAAGTAGCAGAGTTACAATAGCCCTCGTAAATAAATAAGTTTGTATGTAGTGGCTAAAATTGTTGTGGTGATAATTAAGTTGCATTAAGCGTCTGCTGTCAGTTTTGAATTAGTTATTATTTGTTGTCACTGTACTAATTTTTGTTTTTATTTCTCTTGCATAAAGTTGAAGATATTTAGGATGAAATGGCACAGAACAAAGCAGAAGCTGCACAAGCTGAAGGAAATGTTTTCCCCCAAAAAATGCCCACATATGTCTGGTAAAGGTATCCATTTATCTACTACTTCTGTCATATTACAAAACTTTTAGCAACGAAGTTTTGGTGCAGTGCGTTCCATAAATACTGGCAGCTATAAGGCATCTGAGACAAAATTGTTATCCCTTTGATGTACCTCAATTTATAGAAAGAGCTTACATCAAAAGTCTCTAACTGTGATTGAAAATATCTGGTTCATTGCCAAATTTATATTATACTACATTAGACGCTATTTATTCTCTTTCTGGATAGGAATTTTACTAAACTCTTACAGAACACATTTTCAAATATATTTTATGAGTAAAGTAAAACAGTGCATACTACAAATTATTAAAATAATTTTTAATACACTTCAGATTTTCAATCAGCAATTTTGGTAGGCGTTAACCATGATGTATTTAAATCCCAAAAATTAATTAGAGTTTGTTTGCTAATTGTATGTTTCATAAAGGAAAGAGAGTCATTGTACGGATATCTACAACACCTTAATTTTCTTTGTAGCACCTACTGAGAGCTGAAGCCGATTACTGTGACCATTTTCTTGCACAAACTAAATTTTATGCGGATACTATTTGCTGTTTTTAACGCTTATATTATTGAATTTTGGCTTATGTCCGTTTCCAAAGACACATGATGCATACTGCGTCAAAGTTTGTTCACTCAAATAGCCAAATGTGTGGTGACTGTCGTTTAGTTTGTTGCAGTTTTTGGACATTCACTGAAATGTTTGTCATGTACTGATACCGTTTTAGCCAATTTTTCAATAACTTGAATACAACATCATGAATAATGTTAGCTCTTTCAAGTTAAACTTATCAACAGTAAAATAACAACCTCATTCTCTTTTCTCAGAACGATTTCAATTCGTTTACAGACAATCAGTGTTCTAGAAATTACCGAATCATATCACCTTCAAGGACCAGGATGGATTACCTGGATGAAGAAATATTAGACCTTTAACTGATCGTTTATGTTAGATTCATAATTCATTACCTTCTCAACTAATGCAAATAACATAAGCAAAATAGCTGCATTATTGAATTTCTGAGAGCATTCTAGCCTAAACGTAATAATCAGATTCCGCCTTTCTCATCTACAATTTTCTAGTAAAGCCTCCTTGTTGCAGATACCGTGCAGCAGCTACAGCCTTGCGGATGGTATCAAATTTAGCTTTGATTCCTACCACAGTTTCCGAGATGGAAAAGTCTTTCCGGATTTTTTTAATTACCCGAGTGTATTAAATCTCCTATGCTACTTCCATTTCATATCGTGTAGCCTTTTGTATTGGAAGTGGTATTATGGATTCTAAACTTCGAAAAATCAGACTAAACATAAATACAACAGTGGGTAATTTAATAGTTAGAAGAGAAGCTCACAGACTTCTTTTGCAACTATTGTAAAACGAAAGAAAAAGACTCAGTGCATTTCTAAAAAAAAAACGACACGATATCTCTTTTGCTGACAGCCAAATTGTTCTAGGTAGTATAATTTGCTCTTAAAGAGAAAAAGAGTCCATTTATCTTTTAAAGTGCTTTAAGTCTTTTGATTTGAAGATAACGAAAACGAAAGACGGGATTTTACTAATTATTATAACGAATTGATGATTTACTTGAGTTTTTTTTCGGGGGGGGGAGTAAACAAAGAAACTATTTTTACAGTGTATGAAGCACACTAGCAAACAAATGCAATTAAATTTGACAAAGTGTGGGGGAAAATGTATCACGAAGAAAATGAGCTATTATAGATATGGTCTTAAAGTTTACATTATTTTTGATAGGAACAGATAACAAGAAACTATAGAATTCCTCTTTGCATTTTATTGTGTTGTAAGCTGCTAATCATATGCTCTGCATGTCCAGCTAATCTCATACTCCTCGAATCAAAATCCGTAGTTCTAATCCCGGGGAAAGCATTACTGATTTTCATGCTTCTGCTCCGAGGAAAGCCTAATATTTCTGAAAGATAAGAGTTTTAACGAACTGTTTTAATTGTGAACTTTTTGTTGTCTTCACTCTTGTGATCTGTGGAAACATGTTTGTACTGCAGGAAAGCGAAAGTAATATAAGATCTATTGGCAGATGATAAATACAATGAATTCCGTAAAGCACAGTTTGAATGAGGACACGCAAAATATTTTGTAACAAGTTAAAAAATCCGAGACTAAATTATCATTTGAAGTATACACAATTGTATTGCAAATGTTACATTCATGTATATGTTTATTATATCACATACATTTAATCATAATCAATATATATTTAATTTTTCCTTTTATTTCAATAAAATAGCACGTTATACCTGTAAATTATGCGAATGCATGGATATTATTATGCTCGAAAATGAGAAGCTTTGTATATATGCTTGTGTATAAGTTAGACCTTCCGACCTTGAGATGGGAACACCTGCTTCTAGATTAGAACGTACCGCCAATCGTGATGCTTTGCGAGGGTCCCACTTGAGGAATCGCGATGACTCAAATATGAGAACGTAAGCACCCAAGTGATCGTGATCTTTTAACAGTTTCTCGTGCTTCTGTGATCTTTAGGGAGTGAGAATTCTATGTTTTGCGTTTTATAATAATGACGCATTTATCAATTTGCCGACCACTGATTCCTCGATTCTCCTCAAGGTGTGATTCAATAGGATTTTGAAGTTATGTTTTAGCCAAGAATAATAAGGAAAAAAATCGTAACTCGAAATTCATGTAGATGTTTTTCATTTTGAATTTTTGGAATTTGCTCTAATCATATTATGTATGATTAGAGCAGAGGTGCATGGCCTTAGAAATCGTATTATGAAGGACAGATCGTGGGAAGAAAAAACGTGGATAAACTACTTTATTTATTACGCTTAATATTTCGCTTTTCTTTTTAAAACATACAACCTGTAATTGCAGTTCCATAGACAACAGAAGAACTTGGTGGTGGTTTTTAAATAATATAGATCTTAGTTTTTATGGATTATTTCATGACACTTTTCTTGAAAACTTGACAAGAATTATTCTTTCAGTGAAAAAGAATGTTTGATAATTTTAGCTCTCATTGCTATAATTGCTCACTAATTATATAGTAATTGTTAAAATCTGTAATTAATTTTATTATTAATCCACATTTTTAGATTTTAGCAAAACTGGTAAAGCCTGAAGTATTTTTATTTGAAAACTTGTAATTATTCTCTTACTCTTGAATGCTGCTACAGTTAATATTATTTTTCTTGTTTTAATCAAAATGT
>KK120102.1:271941-330457 GCA_000611955.2 Stegodyphus mimosarum
GAATTTTATAAAAAAAAAAACTGAAGTCATGTTGATGTTGAATCTAATAAATAAAAGAAAATAGATGAATAATTTTCGCGAGGCATAAATTTGACGGTTGATATCTCAGGTCGTATGAGCCCCAAAAAGAGGGAAAGTGAATTGTAATCGCCTTCTGAATCATTAGTGAATGTTTATTTAAGAGCTCCAATGAGACACGAAGTCATTTAGTTCTTGAGGATTTAATTAAAATTACCAATACATCACACAAAACCGCAATATTAATTATATCTTTTTTTAAAATTTTAATTTTAAATGCGAAAAGTGTAAATCTTCTATACAATTCGAAGACTTAGATATAGGAAGTTTGGCCCGCAATGCCAAAGATAAAGGATTTTATGCTGATCAGTAAAGAAATTGAAAACTGTAGGAGAATCCTGAAACACGTGAGCTTGAAAAAACTTTTTTAAGAAGAGCTATATGTGATACAAAATATAATGCATTTATTTACCTTACATAAATCAGCCGTCCAACAGAGGTAATGGTTAGTGGCGCTGACTGCCGTACCGAAGTGCTAGGGTTCAAATCCCGGAGAAGGCATGGATGCTTATAAATGTATAGTGTTTCTGCGGCATAGCCGTACTCTAAATATGCGGCGAGCCGGAAGTCTTCTCGAGAGGTTGGTGGTAGGAAAACAGGAGTGGAACGCTCTCATAGCCATCGCCTTGGGGTGCTCTCAATCAAAATTTGGGGCGGAATTGAACAAAAGTTGCACTGTCACCTGTATGGTGCTCAAGGCTCTTGCCAACAACAGCGCAATCCTGTATTTTTTGCCATGGTGAATTTCGTGGACTTGTGCTGATGTTACTGTCAGACAAGTGATATAAGTCGCAACAACAGCATTACATAAACTAACTTCCTGACATCAACTCCCTGAATAGATGTTTCGAGGCACATAACATCGCGTTTTAATTTTTTTATTCTTTTTTTTTATTCTATTATGCTTTTACGCATTAATATTTTGTTTTATTTTTTAATTTTCTTTGTTTTTGATTTTCGTCTATCAATTTCTAGTTGTTCCTAAAAGACCGTAATTTTCCCCCTTAATTTCTTACTTTATACATATATGCTGGCTTCCAAAAGTTAAGCGCGCAATGCAATTTAGTAATTTTCGAAAGCATACTTGAATTTGAGTGTCTGAAAATCACTGAGGTTGCAGATGGTAGTCTGTAGATATGTTACAGGCAATCACGATTAACTGCCCAAATATACGCTAATTAAGCTGTCCTTGAAGACGCCATCATTGTACATGATTTGAAGGGGTTCATTAGTATTTATAACATTTTAAATGATAATTTTTAATAATAGTTGTGTTTCTATGGCTGCAAGACGACGAACTGCAGACAGTGAGCACTGGGGTGCTCTTAAATGCATTGAAGCAATATAGTCAATAAAAAATTTCGCTCTTTTCTTTGGCGTTGATGAATCGTTAATATGGAAACAATTCCAATCAAGTGAAACAGTTGTCTGCAGGTCTATGCCAGGCCGACCATAGGATCGCCATCCCTTCTAAAGGTAGGTACATTGCTATGGTAGGAATCGACGAGTGATCTCCACAACTGTTAGATCAATGGTTGCAGCCTCACTTGATAAGGCAATATCTGACGGTACTGCGTATCGAAGGCTTCATATGAAACAGCTGTATATCCGAGCCCAGACTGTTCCATGAACCTTCAAGTCCAGAGGGAGACGTTTAAAGCGGTGTCGTCAACAAGACGCTCGTGAACAAGACGTTGCGCCAGTTTGACTCAGTCAAACTGGCGCAACGTCTTGTTCACGAGCGAATCCAGATTTGGCCTGGAATCAGATAAGCCTTTAAAGGTCTGGATAGAACGAGGCACATAGAATCAGGCCCAGAATATTATCAAATATCACATACTCAGAGGTAGCAACATCATGGTGTGGACTATAAATTTCAATGAGATATCGCAGCCAGTTGTATATCTTAAAAGCCGATACTATGTTATTGGCTGCGCGGTATCAAAATGAAGTCTTACCCCATTATGACATTCGACGCTGCAGCTATTGGCCCTGATTTCTTCCTTGTGGAGGATAATGTCTGTTCCCATCGAGAAAGCATTGTTAACATGTACCTGGAGATTGATGGTGTTCTATTCTTGACGCTAGATGGCGGGTGCTGTTCCGTTTTTCTCCTCTTCAGATCTGAGAACGAGAGTGGATAGCGTTAAGACAAACTCTGCGTTAGGAAAAGCAGCTAAAATATCATAGCATGTAAATAGTTGCCTTAAAATGTTTAGTACTAATCTTGTAAATATTGTAATTTAGTTCTTCCTTTGAATAACATATATGTATAAACAAGTTTGCCTTTTATTATGAAGAAAAGTTTATTGGTTTAAGTCAATTTAAGTTTATTGACTCTGGCGTTGAGAACAATGAAGATGCATGAGGTAAGAGAATTTTATATTACTTTTTATAACAAAGAACCTAATGCGACATTTCATGGCTCCCAAACAGGGAAGCAAGGTTTTTGAAAGTTTTAATATACTGAATTCGAAAGCTGAGTATTAAATTCGAAGGTTTTAATTCTTGTTTTTGAAATATTCAGCGGAAAAATATTTTTTTATTAAGTGAATGTTAATTATTTCTTGTTCTTGAAACGCATATTTTTCTAAATGTTTTGAAATCTAAGAAGAAAATGTCAGGAGAAAAAGCAGATAAATTAAAAACGAAAAGAATTATTTTAAGAATTGCCATTACAGACCTTTTGTTTGTTAATGAGCTTGAAGAATTGTTAGACCAGCTCAATGCTAAACCGAAACACTTTCTAATACCGATGCCAAAATTGAACAATTTTTGAGTGCAGATGAATTTGAAAATGAATACGAAATTACAGAACACTTTTGCGAGAAGACAACATTATGGAAATTTAGACTTACGAAACGTATTAAAAAACTTAATTATGGATGAGTACTGATACTTTAGCAGTTTCGGTTCACGATGACGAATGTTAAATTACCAAAACTTTCGATTTCTATATTTTATGGAAACAGTAGTCAATGGCTTAATTTTTGGAGTAGTCTTGAGTACTCAACCCATAATAACGAATCACTGAACAAGGTAGACAAGTTTAATTACATGAAAGCATATTAAGGGGGGAAAAGCTGCCAGTTGGGCTCAAGGATTTCCGTTATCGTCAAAACATTACGATTCAGCAAATGCTCACATGAATAATTTTCTGAATGTTGAATCATTAAAAAATGCGAATGATATAAAATGATTTCGTAATAATTCGTATGATAAAATACAAACACAAATTAGATATCTCGAAACTCTGGATGTTGAAACGGAATCTTGCAGCTGTTTGCTGTGCCCGATGATTCTGAAATTACTGCCTTCTGAGTTGGGACTTGCATTTAATAGAACGCAAAATATCAGCACCTATTACAACATAAAATTTAATTTAATAATAATGAATAATGAAATTGAATAATAAATGAATAATTTAATAATAATAATGAAATTTTTACACAAAGAACTGTCATCCCGAGAACGCACAAAGTCAACGATTTCGCAACAGCAAAAAATCTTCAATCGGCCACATTCTTCTCCCTCCCCCCAGCAACGAAAAACACATCTGGTCTCCCAAATAGACATAATAAGGCGAAGATTCCTACCTCTACAAATTTATTTACACAATCCGAATGCAGAAAGAAAAATGTGAATTGCGTTTTTTGTAACCAATTACGCTAGAATTATCACAGTAGTTTCGTTTTCGGCTTATCGTTAGAAGAATTAAAGGGCATCTTGAGAAAGAAAGGTGCTTGCTATAAATTTTAAAATCTCATAATTTAGAGCGGGATTGCAAAGCAAAAATAACTTGTTTTATTGCAAAAACAAACATGCAACTATTATGTATAATAAACAAAATCCTTCTGTCGAGGTTTCAAAAGTTAAAATGATGAAGAGATAAGAAATAAAGTACTTTCAAAGCATGCAGGCTGTTCGTAAGTATATTTACAAACTTTAGTTGTTCGCCGTATAGAAGAGGGAATAACAAATTTATTCCAGCGTTAATCGACACTGTATGTTAAGACTTACATAAGCAGGTATGCGGAAGAAAGTTTACGTTTAAGAAGCTTAGGTGAACAGATTGTAACATACGGACTTATCGGGGCATAGAAGTTTCTGAAAAACGTAAACGTTGCAGAATAAAATTTTGTAGCGTAGATAAACGATATAATTGCGAAATCAATATATTGAATGAAAGAAAGATGTTCTTCGGTTCCTAAAATCAAAAATATACATTGGATAAGAGAATTTAGCAAAAGGGAAATTTACGTCAGCGATGTTTTTGAAAATGAAAATTACATATTATTTCAGAAGAACCCCCAAGAGATTCATGCATTATTAGGGGCAGATGTTGCTGCAGATTTATTTACAAGCAAAATCGAACCTCTTCCTTGGAAAAGATTAGTTGCTGTAAGTAACAGACTTGGGTTGACTATTACGGGAAAAGTGAATACAGAAAATTTCGTTTCAACACTTTCGTTATCTTTGTACGTTTCTTATGCACAAATTGTTGATCTTTAGGGATTAGATACCCTTGGAATAAAATAATCTTCCGAGATGCACTATAGGAAGGAATGAAAAGAAGGATCTAAGGAATATTTTCGGAAGACTTTAGAAAGGGGCGTTTATGGTCGGTAGATTGTATCCTTGCCTTGGATAGAAGGTCACCAAATTTTGCCTAACAATAAAAGTATAGCTGAAAGGCAACTGAAATCTACCATGAAAACTTTACAAAATAAAGGACTGGAGGAAGCTTATGAAATCATCTTCAAACAATGGCTTGATGAACAAATAATTGATAAAGTAAAGACACAGAGGAGTCATCTAAGAACATTCTACGACTAAAATCCGCCGAGTATTAGATGCTTCTGCTAAAGAATAGAATAGTGTGTTTTAAATGACTGTTCTGACCAAGGGGCCTAACTACATAGAATTAATTCCCGTCATTCTGAATAAATTTCACTTATATGAGTACGGAATAATAACCGAATTCGAAAAGCATTTCTACAAATGTGAATAAAAGATGAGGATCGCGACTTTCTCAGATTCTTATGGTGGGAGGGTATTGATCCTAATAATAAAGTTTTTGGACATCAACGAAAGGGGAATGAATGCGAGTCCATTGCTTTTAGGGGTTACTCTGAGTTATCACTTAGATAATGTCTCGGACCATCTGCAAGAAACAGCATTTAAACTGAAGAAATTCATGTATGTAGACATGACTTGTGTCACAAGTTGTAAGTCTAAAGGAGAACTGATGAATTTTAGCCAAAGAAAAGGCAGCCAAAAGAAATCATTCTTCTGGATTGTTTTGATCTAAGAAGATGGATCTATAACGGTATACAATTAGACATTTCACAAATTTGCATTGAAAATGAAAAGACATCAGAAATTTCGAAAGAAGTTTTACGTGATGGAATTGTTCTTGTTTTAAGTTTAAACCGGGATTTTCAGACGTCCTGTTTTGTAATGCAAAATTTAATTTGTCCTGTTTTGTAATGACTACTAAGATGAAAATTTAACCAAATAATCTGTTAATGGACAATTATTTCATTATTACTGGTGATCCAATATGGCATTGACTGTCCAGAAGGGAATTAAAATTATTCTTGTGAATGCTGGAAGAAATTCCATGCTGTTACTTTGAAATTTGTAACAGTTTTGAGAGTTTACCCATGATCAATTTAAATAACACCATTATATACGGTTTTATTGTGTAACTTTACCATTTGCAGTCAGGAATCACGTAGATTCTGCCAAGCCGAGACTGCGAGATCAAACCATTTTTTGAGTTTATCTTCGCTTACGTTTCGTATCATTTGAAAGCTGTTTGTTCGTTTTCAACACCTATACAAGGTGTCCCATAAATATTGGTGCAGACTTTAAGGGGAGGTAGATAACATCAAAAGGACTGAGAAATTAATAACAACTCATGACCGGAAATGCCATGAAAAAGTCGTATCAGAAGTACAAGAAATGAAGGACACAAGACAGAGGTTACTGGAAGTGTTTATCACTAATAAGTATTACATGTATCATAGAATATACATAGGAGATGATACCATTTCAAAATGTTACAGAAGATATCTAGAGTTTTCACGATTACAAACAATGCATGAGTTACAGGGACGGACCATGGATTGGCGGACACGGTCAAAAATACCCAGACTTTCCTCGATACCTTCAATAGCGCAGACGACTCTTGCAACAAGATCCATTTCAGACTCGACAGTTGTTTGACACACAACAGCTTTAAATGCTCTTCAAAGAAAGAAATCCAGGCTCATAAAATGCGGAGAGCGTGGGGCCAGGCAACCTGTTCACCATGCTCAGTCCATCGTTGACCAAACCGTACATTCAGATATCTCCGAACACATCCTCCATGATGGGGAGGCGCCCTATCATGTTGAAACCACATGTTGTGGCTCACATTTTGTACACAGAGTGAATTAAACCTGGTAGAGCCTGTAAGGATCTTAAATTTGACTAACGTTTATTTTATTTTAAAACTTTACTATCGTCTCTTATTTTCCACTTCCGGCCAGAATTAACGCGTGAATATGTTTATACAAATTGTACTTGCTAACTCTTAAGTATTTAAGTTGTGACTGTTTCCCAAGAGCAGAGTAGAAGGCGAGAGAGTGAGCTGTCTTGCCACGAGACTTCACTCGAGCTTGCCATCAGTTACTGTCCGCCTTTAAAGTCAGAGGTTTTAATCCTCTTGAAAACTAAAGACGTATTGTAGTTTTCCGCAATTTGCGTACTACAGACGTAGTAATTTAAAAGACCAGTCTTAGTGTTAGTCATCTGTGTAAAATATTAAAAGTTAGCTCTTATTTAAACTTTAGTGAGTTAGTAGTCTTATATTTTTACGTTCAGACCACTAGTGGTCTTTGTATCCCGAATTGCGGGAGTGACTGTGAAAACGTGAAAAAAAAATAGAGGGTAATTTTAACCCTTCTCATCTTGTCGTCTTTGCTACACTCCATAAGACATAGTTTGCAGTAAGTTCACTGCCCAGTCAGGACACGTCATTTTCGCCAAACAGATAAAAAGAAATCCGAGTCCTGATAAGCCTATTCCAAAAAGATGAGATAATTTGCTGATGACACAGGTAATGGCAACAGGTAAGGCCGGATTAATCAATTGCCGACCAAACAGCCCAAAGCATTCACTTAAATGCGATGTTGGGCGTCATGTACTCCCATTCTGTGGAAGTTCGCGTGAGCCCTTAAATATCATTGCGTTCATTAAACATACCATTTCGCGTTAAATACATCTCATCAGTAAAGAAAACATAACATAGAAAATGAGCGTTTTGGGCACATTGGAGGATATACCATTGAGCAAAACGCACACATGCAGGATGATCTGTGTCGAGCTGTGATTCTGTCCTTTAAAGATAATATTAATTTAAAAATTCGGCTTGCGAAACACGCTTTTTCTCTGATTCTCCTTACGTCAGCAGTGGCGGCACGTATTGCTGGTACTCGGATTCCTCCCTACGGCATCTAACACATTATGTTCCATGGATGGCGTGCGAGCCACTCATGGCCTACGCTCCCTATACTTAGTACCTCTTAAAGAACCACAGGTTGCTACGCAACTTTAAGGTTTATTCTAATTGTATAACAGTTATTTTAAGTTTATGCATCTTTCCTATCCCTTCTAGCTTCAGCTTACAATTTCCTACCAGAACGTACTTTTAGAAACGCAGTTAATGTAAATGAGTAAGAATAGTATTTAAGTCGATGTTTCACTGACTGCATTAGGGAGCACGAGTTCCTGACTAGCGCGCGTTTGCCTTTGACTACCTCTCTCTCTAAGCTACTGCCACGCTCGACCGTACTTTATGCCCTTGATTGGCTTCGCCGACTTAATTGAGATTTAGGGCCCAACTACTTAGAATCTTGATAGCTTCGGCTATATCTTTTAGTTAATCTTTGAGTTTAATTTCATATTAATTTGAGTGCAAGCTCAAGTGGGGGCTTTGCTGTACGCCCCGAGTTAAGAGCTGACTGTATCATATTTATTTTGAGAAATAAATGGTAGTTAACCCTTCTTGTGTCTTACGTCTGTGTTCACATACTTAAGCGATTATTCGCTTATCAGTGTTAGGGGTTTCGGTTATTGAACTGTGAAATAAAAGGGTGAAACCCCACACAATTCTAAATCCTTTTGATGTGCCATATCTCCCCTTAACCTAACATCGAGTCAACCAAGTCCCACGATGCGCCCGTGGCCTTTGGAGCGCTGAACATCAGTGTGTGTCCGAACGCATTTTACTATTAAGCCTAATGAGAGAAAAATAATTGCTATAAAATCAGCTTTTTATCTAAATATTTGGATTCTTCATATGTTATTTAAAAGTTATGTCTTATAATAGAGACAGAAAATCCTAATATTTAAGATTATATTTAAAATTCACAATAAGCACAATATTAGTAATAATTATATGCCCAAATATAAATTATTTCTGTATAATAATGAAGAAAAAAACTTATAATATAATATCTTATAATATCTTATTCCGATATTTACCTTAAAAAATTTTAAGGAGTTTTGCATTTCTAAATTGCGAAATTCTAACTAATAAAGACAGAAAATCCTAATAATTAAAATTATATTTAAAATTCAGGTTAAGTTAAAGCATAATATCAGTAATAATGATTATATTCCCGAATATAAATTATTTCTGCACAATAATGAAGTAAAAAAAATTTTATTATAATATCTTATTACGATATTTACCCTAAAAAATTTTAAGCAGTTTGCACTGCGAGGAACATTTCTAAATTATGATTGCGCGTTTAACTTTCGTAAAATAAAAGAATGAATAATATTTATCAAACAATTGTAACTCTTTATAGATTCTATTCAGTAAATTTTCGAAGCAGTCTAACATAATTTATGGGCATTTAAAATTTGAAATGAAACGTTCCGTTTCATGGTATCAAATATGATACAGTGGGCGTCAGTGCCACTTCGCTCCCCTACCACATTTTGATACGGTGGACCCACATAGGGTAACTGAGCCGTATCATACATGATAAGAGGTTAAAGTTTGTACCAGTATTTATGGAACACCCCGTAAAATCGACCTTTGGCTGACGCTCATTTCCAAGGATACTCGGTGCATGCTGCGTTGAGGACTTTTCATGATTGCAGCCACAACTGTAGTCACGATCATTGCTGTTTTGGTGCTTTTTATGCAATGATATCGTTTTTCACATAATTTATCTAATAATTTTACTGACACATTTAGCTCTTCTCATGTCACGACTGTCGAACTTTAAAAACAATTGTATTAAGCATGTTTAGAAATATTTGTATCTTCTTCCGCTACTTATTAGGAAGATTGCATCAGTTTGTTCTTAAATAGACACTGTCATGATAAATTACCTAGAATGAAGAAGTAACAGGCTATTAATAGTTTGTTTATTTTATAGTTCATTATCTCATAGCGAGTTAAGATATAAAAAAAATTACTATGCCAATACATTTTTCAGAAAGTTCCAGTTTAGATTCATATTTCATATGGCCCCTTTCTTGTTAAAAAGTTTAGATGAAGCATCAAAATATGTGCAGTGATGCTCATTTGATCCAACAAGAAGGCTTTTTATTCATAACTCAAGGTTAATTCTAACTTCTGCGACAATTTAGGGAATAGACAAGTGTTTCCAGATTTTGCTTCGAAAGTCAGCAAAGATTTCAAAAACTGTATTTTTAACGTTCAAAAGTCTGGGAAAAATCAGCATACATCTCAAAACGTAAGTTGCTACTGAAATATTGTAAGGTAAGTATTTACTGAAGCTGTCGGGAAGTATACAGTTGCTACTGAAATATATCCACTAGATGTTACTATTCAGTCTAGTATATTCATACTAGACTGAATAGTCTAGCATGAATAGTCTAGTATGAACTGCAACCCGGTATTCTGAGAATATGGCTCTGCATTTGAGTTATCACAGCTGCATTTCAGCAGACCTGTTAAGAAACAACAATATTCCTAACATGGAAGAAATGCAAGCACTAGATTTTGTGATATCCGGGTGCAGGACGAAGGATCACTGTTTACCGCTTCTCCTTTAGTCTTAACATTTACCCTCCCACAAGCGGCAAAGCAGTAAACTCCCTGAACACTGGGAGTTCGGTCGGGGGTTCGAATACGGGCGAACGGGCTGGCTGCATTAGCGTTTTCGTGATTTTCCTCATCTGTGACATGTATAAGAGCCATTTGTTTTAGAAAACTCTCCACAAAGGCAACCCTTCTCTTAGGCAGATAGCCATCAGATTGCTTTGCCAAAGTCAAATAAACCAAACCAAGGTTAATATTTACCGAAAGGGGAGTAATAAACCATGCCTTTCAATATAAATTGTTATCTAGATTTTCAGATCTGAAATATTGGGATTTTTGATTGTAGGGCTACTTGATGTTACTGATATCCAGAAGTGAATCAACATCACTGGAATGTATACACTATACAGTGAAGTGAATCACTTAAAAAAAGTGCTGTTCATGTTGATTAGAATGATTTACTGGTATTCAGGCAATGCTGTATAATGATAGCTGCCTCATTGAAGATATTTTGCGTTCTCCTGCAAGTGAAGAGCAGTCTGGTGGATATAAGTGCAGTTCAAATGTAAAAGTAATTAAAATTTCTTGCACAGTCCCGGTGAATTTTATTCAGTTCTGCGCATACGTTAAAAGTACTAAAATTAAAAAAAAATAAATAACAGGTTTTTTTTTTAAATTTTACCCTGTATACTGTGCGGTGCCCATGTATCTAGTGACGATAAATAAGACACATACTGTAACTTTTGCACTGGTTTAAGCTAACACTTTTTCCTTCTGGTTAAATCGAGTATTCTTCCTTAAAAATTCAACCACAATATCAGTAAGCATATGAGACATGTTATGCAAGGGTTTTAATTTAGAAGTAACTAATTCATTTATCTTTCTGAGTGACTTTTTTATTTTAATGTTGTGAATTAATGAGTGTAAAGTTTTCTTTACAATGAACAAAGAAAGAAACATATATTTACATTTATTTAAAAATAATTTTTACTTACTTAAGAATAATTTTAACGACGCTTCAGGTTTGTAAAAAGGCTGGCATGTGAATCAAGATTTTGAAAACAATTAAATGAAGAAATTTAAAGGCAAATTATTCTTATTACAATTATAATTGTTTTTTAAACTTATCTTGCTAAAACTTCGCTTTCATGTCTCTCTTGTGTCTGTTTTGATTGTGCTACAGTCTTTTTCACAAATTCGCCTGTGCATTTTATCTTCAAAATTCAACCACAATATCAGCCTGCATGTCAGCATTTCTTTTTGTCTCTGTTAACTACTTTCTATCATTTTAGTAGCTTCTTTTTAAAGTTAAGTACTTAGAGAGCTAAAATTACTATTATCTTGTTTTCATAGGCAAACCATGCTACTGTTCTTGCATTTATTGCTGTTTCTTTAAAATGTTTGTTTATGCACACAAAGCGGTTCTGTCTGCGAACTTCTCTGAAGGTCCTTCGTCTTGTGATTTTCTTATTAGAAGAATAAAAGTATTATTTGTAAAGCAGATTTTCAGTTTTATTTATTGCCTTGAAAAACTGTTTTACCAGACCGAGTTTTATGGCAGAAACATATTTATCAAACTGATTTCAATGCATTATTTGAAAGATATTCCAAAGTAAAATTTTATGATTAATTATTTATTGTCATGGCGAAGTCTGTGTTTCTACGATTCTGTAGCAAAGCATAAGAATTGTCATTGCGTAGCTTGATTTTAAAATATGTAAAATGTTTTCAAATATACATTAGAATCTATCGGATTTTACAGTGCAACGTTCAAGATTTTAAAAGACAATTTAAAGTGCATTGTTAGTTACACTTTTGAGCGTAATGTTTGATGAGAGACCCAGATTCTCTTCTTGGGCTGCTCGAAATCCGATGGAAAAGGGTTTGAGTTTATTTATTTACGACAAAACACGCAATGGCTATCTGCCTAAAGGGCTTGATGCTTTCATAGAAGACTTTCTAAGGGAAACTGGCTGGTTACACCTGAGGAAATCCACGAAGACGCCCATGCAGACAGCCCGTTCACCCGGACTCGAACCCAAACTGAACTAGTAGTGTTTAGCGACTTCGCTCGGCCGCTGGTGAAACAGGTAGAAGTCATCATTGATGGTTAAGGTTTGTGCAATGAACAGGAGCTCGTTTCGACCCACCTATATTTATTCATGAAGCTATCCATTCCTTGAGCATGGGATTAACAGCAACAATAATGATACTTATTTTACTAAATTATATTCATTTTTCTCTGATGCAGTTTTCTCTGAGTATGCTGTCAGTTTGGAGAAATAAATCCTCTGATAATAAACTTTCTCTCTAAAAGGCTATGAAAATAATTAGTCGCATTATTAATATTGCTGATGTATTGTAAGAAATCTGTGTAGTGCTGCCTGGAATTTTGCTTCGTACCGCATTTCGATGTTTCATTTAAAGTACTATTTATCATTGTGGTAATAATTAATTCTTAAATTATTTTTTTATTGCTCTGTTTTAGTAAAAATCTTGTTGGCAGTATTATTTGTTTCGCATAATTATGATTGAAACTAATTGGTTGCTCTATAATAACAAGGCACCCTAATTGTTACTTTTTTGATTTAGTATTTTTTGTATTAGTTAATAAATTGGTTTTGATATTTGTACCTACATAGTCTTATACCATATTCCAATGGGACATCATAATAACTGCTTTTAAATTACAAGTTTCATAACAATTGCCAATTGTATTAATTGTTAATTAGTAACAATAATTTATCCTATTTACCAATAACGTTATGCATTAATTTCTGTGCAGAATTTTATATTTAAACTGTTAATCGTTTTGACAGTATAATAATCGTCTTCGATGAATAAGGTTTTAACACTTGTCAGATGCAATACGGTGGTTGGCAAATAATAATATGAGTAAATTGGTAAAATAAATGATATCACTGTTCGTAATTGCTGATAATACCTACTTCCATTTTCTGATAAACTGTTATTATTTTTGCAGAATTTTAAAGTTTTTTACTATTCATATTATTAAAGTAGTTCAGTATATTGATTACTATTTTGTTTGCAGCTTATTTTATTGTTTTGATTTGTAATATGGAACTATTAATGGAGTTTAAACTTTCATTTGCTGTAATAACAATAACAGTTTGCAGACCTTTAACAGTATATTCTTTGCTGTACTTGCTTTAATTTTTTTTAAATTTTGTATTGCATTGATTTGGTATAACATTATTATTGTTTAGTAACATTTTGTATATTAATGATTTCATAATGATTATTACTAAGGCTGTTCGCACATTTTTAGACGATTGTATTTGCCGACATATTTTACCTAAAATTTTTGTATTTTAAATGTTCCATTGGATAACCCTTATCCTTCATTACGTTTCTGCGCCATAATCTCCAAGACAATAAAGCATTTTTAGTAACGGAAGAGGTATTTTATCCCATTCCTCTTGAACAGCTTTCCAAAGTCCAAGGAGAGTTGTAGGTCGACGTGTGGATAATCTGCTTTTTAAAAGTCCAAAAGCGCAAAAATACGTTGGATGATCATCAGTAGCAGGATAGCAGTAGTATTTTAGTAGGGAAATAAGAGTGAAGGGTATGGCCTTGATACACGTTTCTTGTTCCATTTTTTTTTTCAGGAAATTAACAGTGGATTTTGACATGCGGCTGTTTGCTTTATCTTGACGCAGTTCTACTGATTGATGGTATTGTGGGTAAAGTGAAGGTATTTCATATTAGAAACTTGTGTATAAAAATATATTCGCGGTAATATGAGGAGTTGACCTTAACAGTTTTCTGCACGCTCTTAATTTTTATTTGTCGTTATATCAAAATCCAACAACAATCATAAATCCCTTTGAAAAATTTTCTTTAAATTCTTTGAACCACGTTCTAAGATTTTTTTCTTCTCTTTGATGATAATAAATGGATCTTTTTTTATTGGGGTCATTTAAATATATCCAAGATTCATTTATTATGACAACATTTTTTCATTTTTGTCCGTGTAAATGTTTTTCATAAAGAATTATGCAGTGCGTTCTGCTTTCGGCGATATGTCGTGGAGAAAGACAATGCACATTATGTTTCTTCGACTTTTTAAGATTCAAATCAGCATTAATCACTTTGTTTATATACACAGTCCAGTCACATTAATGTGACCATCTGTCAAAAGCCAGAATAACCACCTTTCGCAAAGCGGACTGCTGCAAGACGTGCAGGAAGAGAGTCACATAGGTCCCTGAAGGTGTTCTCTGGGATGTTGAGCCATGCCGACTCTAATGCCGTGGCCAGCTGCGCTAGATTACGCGGTTGAGGATCCATGGCGCGAACAACTCGATCGAGATGGTCTCACAGATGCTCGATTGGGTTTAAGTCAGGTGAGTTTGCTGGCCAGGGGAGGACGGTAAACTCATCCTGGTGCTCTTCGAACCACGCACGTACACTGGCAGCTGTATGGCACCTCGCATTGTCCTGCTGGAAGATGCCATCATCCTGAGGAAAAACAATGCGCATGTAGGGGTGAACATGGTCCGCAAGGACAGATGCGTACTTGTATTGATCCATTGTGCCTTCCACAATGATCAGTGAACCTAGAGAATGCCAGGAAAACATTCCCCAGACCATAATGCTCCCGCCTCCAGCTTGGACCGTTCCGGCAATGGTTGCAGGGTGGTTCCTTTCAGAGGTTTCACGCCTTATACGCCAACGTCCATCTGTCCGATGGAGCATAAAACGCGATTCATCCGAAAACGCAACCTGTCGCCACTCAGTGGACGTCCAGCTGCTGTACTGGCGTGCAAATTCTAGCCTTCGCCGTCGATGAACAGCAGTCAGCATAGGTGCACGAACCAGGCGTCTGCTTCGGAGGCCCAGACGCAGCAATGTTCGCTGAATAGTACTTTGGGAGACACTTTTGGTAGCCCCTTGGTTCATTTTGGTGGTCAGTTGCTCAACGGTAGCCCGTCTATCTGCCCGAACGCATCTCCGCAACCGTCGTTCGCCTCTGTCATCTATGGCCCGTGGTGCACCACATTTGCCACGTCGCTGATTTTGGACAGTCCCATTTTGCCATGCACGGTACACTTTTACCACGGCGGCACGCGAACAGTTCACAAACTCAGCCGTTTCGGAAATGCTTCCACCCTTGGCCCGAAAGCCAATGATCATGCCCTTTTGGAAGTCGGATAAATCGCTTCGTTTCTGCATTACGCCAACGATTGAAATGTTTTCCGAAGCCCTCACACACCCTTTATATACGCTCAACTGCACTGTGCTGCCACCTGCCTTCTGTGATTGGTTATTTAACTCTGACATGGAAAGTACGTGGTGGTCTCATTAATGTGACTGGACTGTGTAGTTGACAATGCGCGTTTTAATGATTATGCAACTGTCCTTTGACTTCGAAGATATTCTTTTAGCATTAAAGTTCTTACCCTTATAACATTCGAAACATTCCGTTTTTAGCTTGGTTAAGTATTTTGAACAATATTTACACCTTGAATTCAAACTTGGACGTATTTTTCCTTTTTTATTTTCCTTATTTATTTATTCCTTTTTTATTTTTATTGTTATCATTGCTTTAGATACCGAAAAATCATGGCTTTCACAGCATTTTTATTAACTAAATGCGAATAATTTTCTTCGGAAAGAGCACGAACATAGCCTTCCGTCCATTGCTTCTTTAAAAGCTCTATTTTGCATGAAAATAAAATTGTCAAATGGCAAATCGTAATTTATACTTTCAAAAATATAGCTGCAGTTAAAAAATTTTCAAGAAGGCGATTTTTTTATAGCAAAGCAATGTCGTCATGCCAAAAGCCTCTGTAGTAAATTATTCTGTTACATAATTTTGCAATTGTTTGAACCGTTTTAATATCATTTGTTTTGCTCAGAGTATTGTCTTGTTCTATATTTAACACCGTTTTGAAAGTTACACAGTCATTCTAAACTGTTTTTGGTTTCGTCGAATCTTGCATTACTTTTTGGAATTTCTGATATTTTTGATCTGGGTAAGCTCGAATACAGAAGTCAATTTCCTTTAGAAAGCTCTTCACGAAGGCAGACTGACAGACTGCCCACATAGTTTTTGTGTGCGTTGCCGTAATTAAATAAACTAAGCTAACCAAACCAATGAATTATTATTTTATTTTATTTTTTTCTCAAATTATACCGAATATTTTAAGTATATTGTTAACTTATTTCATAACTGATTTATTTAACTTTGTTCAGTAATATTCCCTAATGTTCTTCGAATAACATATAATTTGAATATTTGTTTTCGTATCACATAGTTATACCACTGTACATGTTATCTTTTTTATTAGTTTTCTGCACTACCATATAGATTTAACATAATGTTTCAATTCTCTGTTGTTTCACACAAATTAAATACTTTTACAAAATAGTCCAAATTAAGGGCAGGTATTTTATTTTATTTCAGTTTTTTTCCATTTGTAATCTGAATTGTAACTTCTATAAGTTATATGATAATACATTTGTAAACTACAAAATAACTTTTCTTCTGCAACAGTCATGATTTATATAACGAACATGATGCACTTTTGTAATTGTTTTTATATTTCTTTTGTTTTCTGTGAAATTAGCCTCATTCATATCATAATAAATGTAATATATCCATCCAAATGTAACATCCATTAATGTAACATATCCATATAGTTTAAACATATTAATGATGTTTCCCGTCACGCAATGGCTTTGAAAACAAGGCTGATTTTAGCGATTAATAACTTCATAACGATTAATAACTTCTTGAAAGCAGTAGATGGCGTTTTAAGGAATGACAGTAATCAAAATTAAACTGGAGTTGCTATGATCTTTTATTGAAAGGGTTGAATCCCTCTGGAGCACTTTGACGAGTCATGTTGTAGAATTCCTTTGTGCTAATTAGCCACGTATTTTAAGATATAGAATTTTACTGTCATTTCTTCCTTCCGTTTCCACGCCAGAAGGCAAATTAGCTCGTATGTATTTAAGATGTGGTTTTTAGAGGTGTCCGTCGATAACATCGCGGATGAAACGTCGCGGAGAAAACAACGCAAGGCGAAAATATCGTGGTACAAAGCATCGCGGGAGAAAATAAAGCAAAGAGAAAACATCGCAGTTCTAAAACATCGTGGTACAAAACATCGTCATCGGAAATAAAGCGGTTCAAAAACTTCGCAATTTAAAAACATCGCTGTCGAAGATATCGTGGTAAAAAATAAAATACCTACAAATCATCGCATGACGATAACGCATGCATGCGTTTTTCAGGCTTTAATAATAGTAAAATTTAATTATTTTTTAATAATTGTAAAAACTCGCATAATGATTTGTGAGCGCAAGATAATTTTCACTTTCATATTTTTTATTAACTAATAAATATTTGCTGAAAATGTAAAGAGGAAACTTAAGCATAGAAAATTAACGCAACTTATAGCACTTAATTTTAAACTGACATAGTTGACTGACAAAGGTAATTAATAAATTATTTTTTTTATAAAATTTTATTGGTAACTTTTCATGCAAAGTATAATCTAAAAAAGAAAGATAAGTAACTGCATGAACTTATCGATAAAAAAATTGTTAAGTTAATTCTTCACTTTTGTTAATTTGATACTCTTATAGTGAAAATTATTTCTTGTTTTTTAAAAATTTATTAGTTAATAAAAATATGAAAGTGAAAATTATCCTTCTTTCCGCCTTGCTCTCATAAATCATTATGCGAATATCCATTAACAATTATTAAAGCCTGAAAAGTGCATGTCTGCGACGTTATCGTCCTGCGATGATTTGTAGGCACTTTATTTTTTACCACGATATTTTTGACGACGATGTTTTTAAACTGCGAAGTTTTTGAACCGCATTATTTTCAACCACGATATTTTGTACCACGATGTTTTAGAACTGCGATGCTTTCTCTTTGCTTTATTTTCTCCCACGATGTTTTCGCCTTGCATTGTTTTCTCCGCGACGTTTTCGTCCGCGATGTTTTCGGCTGTAACCGTTTTCTGCCGCTCGAGGCCACGTTACTAGGCTGCTAAGCTCAGACAAAGATTTGTAGTTTTCTCCTTCTTGCATTATAATCGCCGATACTGAATCTCCACGAAATCTTTGTAATTTTTGTAATGCTGAAGGCCATGCACGACATTTCGTCGAAGACTGCGTATTATTGAGATATGGTAAACCATTTTATCAAAAGACTATAAGAATAATTTTCAAGATTTCAAACAATCCATTTATAGTTGGGTACATCTGTTACTCCATTTTTACTTAACATAAAATTTATCTGAGAACTTGTAAATAAAATATATAGATTTGTAATTAGATGAAAGACGCAAAGAAAATTTATTTAGAACGATTTTTGTAAGCTTTACCAACCTGAAGAAAATTATTCAACACTTCATAAATAATATATTATCACGTCTTCTCTTTTAAAAACATGCATGTTTGTAAGCAAAGTTTTCCCCATGAAGCACACAGGAAGTGAAACATAAATATACATTTCAGAAGAAAATCTTAATTACTAGCAATTGTTTTTGCGTCTACTAAATTAGATTAGATAAAATATAAAATAATCAGGATTAGTCTTATATAAACGATTTTGTAGATATCGTTTCATAAGCACAAACTCTTGTGTTTAAGAAGTAAATACAATTCATCTAATATCAGCATAGGCTGCATTCTGCTCATTAATGAATACTGAACTTTGTATACAGCCCTTTGAGTATTTTCGTCGGGCCATATTCGGTCTCTGAGGTCTACAAACTTGGAAACGCTGAGTACCCTTTATATCCTCTGTCATCAAGATTCAGCTTGCCTTCTGCATGCTATACTTTGAGCTCTAGATTTATATTTATCTCTTGTCCTACACTTAGAATCTGGGATTGGCATTTATTCTGAACAAGATTCCTAATTAAACTGGATATTATTTCTCATCTAAACTACGTATAATCATGTGCAAAATTAAGAAAATTTGCACATTATGTCTAGTTTCTGAGAAACTAAAGGATAGTTTTTTTATAAAATTTGGTATGAATATGCATTTATAACAGAGAAAGAGGTGTGTTGTTAGTCATTGAAAAGTCATTTTATGAAGGCATGGCTATCAGTAAAGCTCATAGCCCAAAGAGTCCAAAATCAATGTTGTGATATCGAACTGAAAATGAGTCTAATATAGGTAATGGTCACCTCACACAGCCAAACAAGTCGCATACTGAACAGGAGGCAATTGAAGAGTCGCTGAGGCAGTCGATACCACGCCTGCAGCAAGCAGTTTTGATCTCCAGAATGCTTCTCTGAGAGGGATGGCTGTATGAAATTGCCCTTCCAAAAGCGTTGTAGCCATGCCCTTAAGGTTTGAGGTCAGAAGATCTAGCTGGCCAGTTCATGCTGTGAATATCCTCAATGTACAAGTAATCGTCGATCAGCTGAGCCCTACGTGGATGAGCGTTTTCGTCTATTAATAGGAACCCAGACCACCTCCGCCCTTTAAAAGTAGAACATAAGGCTCTGAGATCTCCTATCTGTATCTCATAGCGGTCAGTGAGCCTTTGTCAAACGTATGCAAGGGTGTGCGGCCGTCCAACATAATACCTGCCCAAATCATTACATCTCCATCATCGTAATGATGCTGTCCCCTGGTGGTATTGAAGAGGGCAGTATTGTGTCCAAGCTCTTTCCAGGTACAGATACGTCGCGAATCAATGTCCAGGCAGAATCTTGACTCATCTGTAAAAAGCGCGGTGCTCCACTAAAGTCTGGTCAAAATCTCATGTTGTCTGCAACATCCTAAATGTGCTTTGTTGTTTAGCGTAGTAAGCAGGACGCAAACAGCGGGTCACCTGGCACACAGCCGTAACTCATGAAGCCTTTGGGCAACTGTAGACCGTGAAACTCGGATTCCAGTGAACTCGGATTCCATACAACTCTCATTAGAGCTGTGAAACTGTAGCAGTTCTGTGTCGCTACGCTGAAAATGCCAAATAACGATCATCATTCGGGGTTGTGGATCTTGGCCGACCTTGGTTAGATCTCCTTGATATGGATCTAGGGTCCTGAATTTGTTTCCCCAAACTGCAGACGGCACTGGGCGTTACACTGAGCTTTGTAGCCACCTACAATTGTGACTGGTCTGCCTCCAATCTGCTGAAAATTCTCCATCTCATTCCATCATCCATACGCCTCGTGGCTACTCATTTTACCTGATAGTTTATAAAAGTTACCCAACAGTTGCGAAAAACACTGAGAATGTCGTGAAGGAGTAGGCACACACAAATCGTCGAAAACTCCTTCTGCGCTTATATTCTCTCCAATTGACAGCTCAGCAAACACGCAAGTGTAGGCTTACGTATTCGACTCTGAGTATTTGCATAATTTTTGGAGGCATAATTAGTACCTTTGGTTCAATACTTTTTGTAAAAATATGTATAATTGGCAATTTCTCTTAATTTTGCGCAGGAGTGTATATTTTCTATTGGAGAGCTGCAAAAGAGCAACATTGTTCTTCCAGGTCCATAATATTTGAAAAGCTGAAAATTTCATTTTGTAAATTTTCCTCCTATAACTATTTACATAACTTAAAATTTTTATTTACGAAATTTATACATAAAATGATATTATGGAATACTATAAAAATAATGATGTCGTAAAATGCAATACAATTTATGAAAATCATAAATGAAATAATGTATACTTAAGTCATGGTTTTGTTTGGGTTTAACTTCGCGATGTTAACCTTGGAAGCATCAGCAAAACCTCTTAGCGAGCAGTCTGATAGTTTTATAGCTTAATATGTAAGAACACAGGAACAGAGAAGAGAACAGTTAACACTTTGATTCTTATTTAATCATTATAAATACTAATAAAATGTAAGAAAAATATAACAGTATAAGATACAAAATATTATGCGTAATAATTCTTCCTTATTATATATAGGATTTTTTCCTTTGTCATTTTGAATTCAAGCGTAATAAACAATTAATGCACTTTATTGTTTTTTCGCCTTTTTATGTTTTGAAATTTTTGGAATGTAAACAGGGTATGCTTCAGCTCTCATTTTTGTAGAGCGTTGTTCGTTTGTTGGGCGCTGTTCTTCTTGCTTATCCCTTCCTTGCTCTTCCTTTGAATTTTTCTGTCCTGTCGCTTCTGCTTCTTTAGCAGCTCTTTCGATAATTTCCTTCTTGGAACGTGGCATCTTCCGAAACCTGAAATCGTTAAAAGCATTTAGAGAATGAATTTCTTTAAAATATAAAAGCTATAAAAATTTTAAAGTTCAAAACTTTTAAATGCGCTCATCAAAAGATACTTAATTTTCTTCAGCGTTTAAAATGGTTAAATTTTAGATGTTTGAGAATAAGATGCAAATAAATGTGTATATTCTTTTTCAAATAAATTTCGTTATGTATAAAATTCTAGTAATCAAACGAAAGATCAAACAAGAAGTAAGATGAAAAATTTTGGAAAGTAAAAATTCGGAGATTTATTTGTTTATTTATTATTGTTCATCAAATTAGCCTGTGTAGTAATAACTGTCACATGAATGAGGTGTCTGAAATGAAACCCGTATATTATTTTAAACTAGAAAATAAAAAAAAGGATTGATGGATTTTTATTGGATATGACTGCTTACTTAAGGGAACTGAATATATATCTTGTAAGTCAAAAGCAACTAATAAATATAGTTTCAAGAATAAAGAATAAAAACATTCGAAATTAAATTCAAATTGAGGCAGTCTCACATTAACAGCAACAACCCAATTCGCTATCGCTGGACAAAGTCATGCAAACAGCAACACATACGTGCTACCGATTGCCGTTTTTAAAGAAAACTATTAGAATATACTATTTCAAGATCTCAGGAAACAGCAACTGCATTTCAGTACATTTGCTACTACGTTCACAGTTGACATCAAACTTTAAACTAACTACATAAACATCAAACTAACTACGAATTTGCAAATAAAACTCATAACATTACAATCATGTTTACAACATAACGAATATTTAAGTTGACTTTTATATATCGTAACAAGAAAAAAAAAGTATTAGAAGAAGTCTTAAAACTAATCTTTTCAGCCGTTGCCATGTTTATCAATTAAAGTGAGACACATTAGTAGTTACAAAACAGACTAATTGTTTACAGTGAATATTCTAAGTTCACATTTTTCTCGGAAGATATTTTTTGGTAGTTAACAAGTGCTAAATTTATGTATAAATTAATATATGGGCCTTTAGCTAGTCTTTTGTCTTATGGTGTAGCTCTCGACATATATATTGTGATCTGCGGCTAAGAAATTTTGAAAGGTTGGCTACCCATAAAATAAAACGTTATATTTAAATTGAATTTCACTTCGGAGAAACGGTAACATGGTAGCTGAAGAGCCGCTTTATTTTTTACGGTTACTTCCATTAATAAAGCATTATTTGCACAGACAATTTAAATGTTGCTATACACGTTTACGACTGGAGACATACACATATGGCATGGAATTTTTCGAGTTAATTTTCTAACAGCATATTAACATATCGACGTGACCGCATACGTTATCATCAAATCATTTCTTTATCAAAGACGCACAAATTAAATGTTTCCACCAAGCATGCCCTTATACACTGCTGGCCACCGTAAATGCAGCACCCTGAAGGAAGCGTGCAAATAACATGAAATTTACAACATGTATTAGCGGAGGTGAGTTATGCAAATGATTAGAATTTCAGCGCAGACGCACATCACGTGCGCCTGTGGCGCCACTTCAAAGCGCTATTTAAGGCTTCGAGTTTTCGACGATTTCAAGTTCAGCAATTGTGTTTTTCTTGTGGTTTTTTTTTAAAAAATCGATCAGTTATGCCTCCTAGTAAACAGCGATCATCGTTTGATCAAGTATCCGAGTTCCACAGAGAAAGGATAGCGGCCTACCGAGAGTGTGGACTATCTTTCAGGGAAATCGGTAGTCGTGTTGGGCGAAACCAAACAACTGTAATGCGGATATGTGACCGTTGGATGCAGGAGGGTACGACGGACCGACGTGTTCGACCGCATCCACCTTAGTGCACCACTTCACGTGATTACAGGAACATTGTGCGCATGGCAGTGACGAATCGCTCAGTCACACACGAACCACAGCACAGCACATTCAGTCTGTAACGCATCTGTGCGCGTACCATTCGACGCCGTTTACAGCAGAGTGGTCTGTCCGCAAAACGTCCATTGATTCGTCTACCCTTGACGCAGAACCACAGACGTCTCCGCCGCCAATGGTGCGATGAAAGAAGGATGTGGACGGCAGAATGAAATGAAATTGTCTTTACTGACGAGTCACGCTTCTGTCTGCAACACCACGATAGTCGGATTCGAGTCTAAAGACACCGTGGAGAGAGGATGCTGAACAGCTGCGTTGTGCACCGCACTGGGCCTGCACCGGGTATTATGGTATGTAGCGGTATTAGATATCACTCTCGCACTTCTCTAGTACGCATTGCCGGTACTTTAAATAGCCAGCTCTAAATCTCCGAGGTGTTGGTGCCATTGTCCTTCCTTACCTTCAGGGCTTGCTCACAGCCATATTTCAACAGGATAATGCGCGACCACCCTTGGCACGCATTGTCCAAGGGTTCTTCGTCAATCGCCAGATTGAATTGCTTCCCTGGCCGGCTTGCTGTCTGGATCTTTCGCGGATAGAAAACATGTGGTCCAGGGTTGCTGAACGATTGACCCAGATTACATCCCGAGTTGCCACACCAGATAAACTTTGGCAACGTGTGGAAGGTGTTTGGTCTGCTGTACCCCAAGAACACAAAGTCTCTTTGAATTAATGCCGAGGCGTGTGGCAGCGGTGATCTCCAACAATGGCGGCTACTCTGGCTACAGATTCTAAAAGGAACCACACTTCACAGAAATCTATAAATTTAATCATTTGATACTTGGTCAACATGTTATCTACTTAATAAATTTTGTTGTGATATCTCTTGTCTTTCTTGGTGTTGCAATTGGGTGGCCAGCGGTGTATAATAAATGCCAGAGAAATTAGAGTCATACTATGCCAATAAAGCTCTCGTTTACAATATCTTGAAGCCATACCATTTGCAGGCTCCCCATATTAGTTCTTATTTAATTAAATTATTTATCATTAAGTAATATTCTAAAAAGTATTATTGTGCAAAAATTTTTCTCTAACAAAAGATGTAATAAAACTAATATTATGGAAGTAGACAACTTTAGTCATATTAATTTATTCAGTGTAGTTATTTCCTGTCAAAGCGAGGAAAATATACTGTATCTAGAAGATAGAAAAAAGAAAAAATTAAATAAAAATTTAAGGAAAATTTATCTGAATGTATTTAGTTTAAGGAAATATGACTTTCGATATAAAATTGAGAAACTTGTTGAATACAATCTTAAAGGCCGTTCGTATTAATTTTAGGAAATGTGACATTTTTGATAAGTTTCGTATTTTTAATATTACTTTGTGACGCGCTTATAATGTGATTAAAAAGCAATATTATAGTATGTCCGAATTTGATAAATTAAGAAGTAAATTGCTAGTAAACAAAGCATTATTTTTGCATAAAGATTAACAAATAAACCGAAAACATAATAGTTAATCAAAAGGAATTGTCTATTTTTTATTATAACTATATTTTCGTTTTATCACCGGCATATACTCGGTTCTTTATAAGATTTCTCAACGAAGAATAGCTGCAGTTTCTCTTCAGAAAATCTACTTATATTAACTAATTATAAATTATATATATATAAATAATTATAAAGTGGCTATTAACAATATAAATAACTCTTTTCCCCTTTCCAATATAACTTGTCTAGTGTATCATAGGGAGGTTTGTGGTGTTTTATGCATATGTCACAAAATCCCACAAATGAAGATGAAGGGTGTTTGCTTTTTTTTTTTTCTTATAGCAAAGAGGAAAGAGATTCAAATGCATTTTGATGCCGTTTTTTCTAATATACCTTTTAGGTGTGTAGTACTTATGCTCCGGGAAAAACATTTCTGACAGTCTACTAGATGTAAATAATAATCGTGTCAATCTTATTAAATTTCCTAGTTTCCAATATTTATTGCGATGTTCTCTCTCTCTTTTCTTCTCCTTGTTCTTTTCTATTTTTTTTTTCAAATTTTAATCTAGCCAGAATTTGGAATAAACTAGATTAAATTTTGCCCGTAACGTGTACCTGTTAGATTAAAATTTGCCTGTAATGAACGAAAAAAAAAGTTTCAAATCCTGATATTCTTTAATCCGAAGCCTTTTTTGAAGCACGAATAATTTTTCATTTTCGCGTTTTTCACAAACAGAAACTATTTCTAAGACTACAGATATAACTTCTAGATAGAATTTATAGAATAATTTCCAGAGAAGATAGGTTTTATTAATTGGAATGTTTGTTTTTCAAATATCAGTTTTAAAAAGCAGTTTTACCTCTAATATTTCATTTATACAGTTGCGCATCAAACTCTGCAACAAAGTTGTTAGTGCTGCCATCTTTTGAGACAATAATGAACAAACTATTGCGAATAGCTTCAAAGAAATTTTATTTTATTCTACTTGGTTAAATAACGTTCTTAGAAAAGCAGTTAAAATGCATATTAAAAGTAATAATTTTAAAGCGAATTATATAACGAAATAAAGGAGTTCTAAAGAAAGATTCATCGAATGATATCTAAGGCTTTAATACGAGTCAACTCTCCGTTTCATCAGAAGCAAAAACTAATATTTCCCTTTTCTTTAAAAGTGAGCTCTAAGTCTAAACCAATAGCAGTGGCTTCAAATAAAATTTCGTTACAAAGTGTTTGAACAGTTTTAAATTTTTACAACTTCCGTTCTTAGGAAACCAGTCTCCTGAAAAGGTAAATGAAAGAAGATAATTAAATATCTACTGTCAATGCATTTTACAAACTGAGACATGACTCTGCACTTTTACAAGAGTACTTTACAATGATTTTTAGCAACACGACGAATACTTTTACTTATTACATCTTAACCAAACATGACTCTATTCTTCAATAAAGAGCAAGGTTTTGTTTCACAAGTATAAATATCCACAAAAAGACAATATACTAATCTTCAAGCATAGAAAATGAGACAGTGCGCTACAATGTCTAATCTCGTCCGCTAGAAGCTGCCTAATGCTGAAAGTCTCAACACTGATTGAGTCCTTCAAACTGTTTAATGCGCTTAGGGGTTCGATTCCAAGGGGAATAGGTTGGCTGCATGGTTGGTTCTTGGGGTATTTCCCATGTGTAACATGTATGCGACCCATTTTCCTTAGATAGTCCTCCCCGAGGGCATCCCTTCCGTTAGAGAGATCGCTGTTGAGTACTTTGCTATACTCAGATAACCAATCAAACCAACCAGCGTAATTAACCAAGTGTAAAATGTTAAACAATATTAATGCATTCTATAACCCGTTACATCATAAATGAGAATAAATTGAAATAATACATTAGTTTCTATTAAACATAGCTAAATTAAGTTACTGTCCTTAATTAGTAATAGAGTGAACAATAACATTTAGAAAGTCAATTACAAAGATTTCGAAGCCTAGATAGTCAGAATTAACAATATTTTTAAAGTAAATTTCCAATGAAGAATCTGTAGCAACAAATAACCAGCGGCGTAGTATCATTCTAAAATATTAAAAACAGTTTTGTGCGCTTAAAAATGGTCGAGTTTGGATTAATAAAAAAATTAACATAGTTTGAAGGAAAATCCTAGCCAAAAGTTATTTCTGTACTGATTTATTTGTAGATAAAATTTGTAATTATTTCATTCTCATTAATTTTTTTGAACGGTTCTTTTTTCCATGAAAGTTTTGCGATGGCAAAACAAATGTATTATTTTTTATATTGGATTAGTTACGTATAAGGATATGAAATACAATCATTAACTATTTTGTAATACCTCTTTTATTTTACATATTTGTTTAGCTACTAATATATGAGCACAATTTTTAAATAAACAACTCAGTACTTTCTGTAATATTCATTGCCAATGAATATTAGAGAAGAAGAATGAATATATGGGCTACCAATGGATTCCAAGTTTTCTTCCATTTTACGTAGATATAAGAGCAGACGCAAACAGAATTTTGCTTTCTACGAAAAGTTGATTTTGCATTGAATGAAAATTTTATAGTAAAAACAGTAAATATGGCATGTTTGTGAGCGGGATGCACGCGCTAGGGCATGCATAATAAGAAAAAAGGGCATTCAAATCAAAGTCAAAGAACAATCGTATTGTGGTGCCATCTAGACATTAAAAATGGCAGAGATAAGTTAAAGATGAAATTGAGAAAGCAATTTTAAGATATTTAATATCATCACTTAACCTCCTTATTTCAACCAAACACTAATCGGAGAAGGACATTATAATGATTTACTATCACTGATGAACTACCAAAAAAGATTCGCAATTTATCTTATAAAACAAAATATGAAGTTCTACTTAAATATACTTCTTTTTACAAATATGAAACAAAATAATGATTGAATTCAACAAAAATTGAACACCAATAAATATAATGAAAATAGTCAATAATTTTCATCGTCTATTTAGACAAACGAAACCAGAAGAGATATTCAGGAGGAGAAAGACTAGCAGTATGACTAGTAATAGGATTATTAAGAAATAATAATAAGTAATAAGATTACGACTGACAAGATAGTGAGCACTAAAGTTTTCCTTGGAATAAATAAACGAACAAACAAAAAGAATAAGATGAATGCGAATTAGAAGAAAATTTAATAAAGGGTTCGAGTGAACTTTTAAAAGCTCATCACTACCTAGTGTATTTTTTTAATACTCCAGTTTGTTTGTTTTTCATACACTGCTTCATATACAAAACCGAGAAATTTCTCAATGAAATTTGTAGCACTTAACAGTGTTTACGAGTCATTTCACCTGCTTCCTATAACTTTTCATCATAATTTATGGTAGTAATAAGTCTGTACTCGAAACAAGGTAAATGTTAAATTACGTCATTGCACTAATTTTTGAGCTCCAGATGGCGCCTCTGAGTAGCTGGCGACATTTATCAAGCAATTTGTGAGTACATTTAGAAATAGGCGCTAAAATTGTCATGAAGGCATGAATTTTTGTAATTTAAAAAACCGCCATGATGTTTAAAAGTTTAGTAAGCAGAACTTAAATTGTGCTGAAGTCCATCGGAGCCGTAAATAAAAGTGCTCCGGAACCTTTTTTATTAACTGCACACGAATTTCAGCTGAAATCTTTTGATTTCGACAATTTTATTTTAATAATAATTAAACCTTAAAAATCGATTCTAATTTCTGAATGCACGCCTGACTTTCTCTGGGAAACAAACGAAGTTTACCGGAGGTTGCGACATTTAAAGAAAGAAAAGCTCCCCTCCCCTTTCCACAAACACATTACGGAAAACTTATTCCTAGCAAGGACAGTGAATTTATGAGCGCGGGTAAATTTTTCTTTTCCGAAAGTAAAATCACCTTGGTCATGCACGTCTAACGATAGTGACTTAACGTATAGAAGAGCATCTGTAGAGTTGGGTGAGCAATGTAAACAAATATAAGAAACATTAATTGTCACTTGTATATAATTTCACTTTTGTTTGCTTACAGATTAACTCTTAGTGTCGGGGGAAATTCTTTTTTTTTTTTCAGTCAGATTCTGGTTGAAAGCTAAACTGATATCAACAGGAGATTGTGACAGAAAGTTTTCGACTCTTCTTCCTTTGTTTTCCTAGCTATGTATATTCGTTAAAAGTTTCTTCTTTACTTTCATACTATTTCTAACATTCCCTCTATTTTTATGAATGACGCTTTAACCGTTTACCTTTTTTTTATTGGTGAACTGGAAGAGAATAGTTTTGTTTTTACCGTCTCTCGAAACAGTACATGATACCATATATTCAAGGCTTAAATTCAGGGGAACACGGTTGAGTTGTTTCTTAGATTTTGAATGAAATTGCTTCCAGCCGGAGCCCTAAATAAAGCGATGCCCGGTATTTTATTTTATTATTTAAATATTTACCATTAATTTAATAATTTATTGAATTTTTAGTTATCTGTTTACCTTTTATTGAAATTTAACATTAATTATCTATCTATTTTAATTAATAATTAGCTTAGTAATTTAATTATTAATTATTTTTATTTATTTATTTTTGTATCTGTTTCTTGATGACCTATCATAAGGGTTTTAATTTTAGAAGTATGCCCTGTAAGTAAGTGAAATGTATATTATTATTATTATATTAATCTTAAAAATAATACTGACTTTAATTTTCAAAATTCTTTCTTACCGCCTCTAATTCTGTTACCTTAGAATTAATGAATGAAATACTGTTTGTGGAAAAAAATTGCTTCGTGGCATGTTACTAGACTCAGAAAGTGTCCTTTTAACAGAACTTCCCTCTTTGCCTAAAGATAATGAAATTTCTTTTTTTTCAACAATGTCAAAAGAAAATGGCGGGAAGATGGTTACTTTCTTTCCCACAGGTCGGCGGCATTGCTTATAATAACACTGTCTAAAAACCGTTTTTATGCGTTATTTTATTTCATATAACATAAAATTTAGAGAAATGTCATAATAAAATGCAGTCTAAAATATTATGCTTTAACTTAGTTAATCAGTTAGCACGGTTAAGCATTTAGCACATGTTAAACCTGGTGTCAGATTAAATCTAATATCATGGGTTACTGTCCCTCATCTACTCTCTTGATCTGTACTGAAAAAAAAAAAATCAAATGTTAGACAGAATAGACATCTCTACACTAAAAATATATAATTTTGTATTTATGCCTCGTTTTCTAAAAACAGAGTGTTGCACTCACCTCTCGTGGGCTTTGTGTTTAGAATACAAAGAAAGATTTTGAATAAGAAAAGAGAAGGCGCTGTAACGTAAAGGTAGTTATGGCTATTACATTAGCTTAAACATGAATTATTTTAATAGTTAATAATTCTTCAACTTGAACTACAGAAATTCCAAAATTATTCACAAGAGGGAAAGGGGGAAATTTTCAGGCAAAGACATGGGCTTCGCGTTTCCAAAAATTCCTTTTCTTAGATCCGCATTTCGTCATTAGCCGTATTGGATACAGAGTTTTAATTGTACTAGCAACAAAACAAAAACTTCTAAATGTTATAGAAACGAAAATGCATACCGACTAGAAACTGAGTACAAACTGCCGATTACTAACATTTGACATAATGCACCTACAAATCAGAAAAGTGAATGATGGAAAAAAAATTTATTCAATTTTTAATGGATCGTGTGCCGAATTTTCACTTTGTAAGACTACCTTTCGTTAATTAATCAGTTATTTTATGTTTTATATATTTACTGTCACTTCTTCCTTCCGTTTTCCCGCTAGAACAAAAATTAGTTCGTGTGTATTTAAGGTTAGGGTTTTGCATTTTAAGAAAGAGCCTGGTCTGCCTCTCAAGGCCAAGTTAATTGGTTAGTAGCTGTAAAATGACAGTTCTGTGGCAGCGTATTAGGGGTACGGCCAATAGTGTTAAACAGAGGGCGAGGCCAACGGCAACGCCATCGATGACATCACATCAGGGGGCGTAGCAAACGACGTCACGAGTACAGTTGAGTTGTTTTCGGCTGCTGGTTGAGTTGCATACCTCCTGCTGCTTCATTTAAATTTAGTTTTTCAAAAAACGAATAATTTCTGCATCTTAATTTTTGAAATGTCCTCATGCTGCCCTCTACGAAGGAAGAAGCGAATTGTGTATTTTAGAAATTTTTTTTAAAGTCTGCCATTAAAACCATTCAGTGCGCGTCTCTGAAAACAATATAAGAGAAAAAAATATAAAAAGGACTGCCCTCTAATAACAATTCACCGTGTCATGAAAATGAAACTACAAGATAACGTTTTTTTCCTTTATTAGTCTACTTAACTTTATTTTGATACTTTTAACTTTCCTAGTTTTACATGAACTTTTAGTTTTAACTTATTTCTTATATTTTCTGTTCATAATAACATATTTGCTGTCATATTTTTTAATACTTAACGTTTCTAATTTGTAATATTTTCATTTAAAATTTCCAGTTTATTTTTTTTCATGCCTTTCATAATTTTCAACTTACTCTGTAATTTTATCTTATATGTTATGTTTTACGAACGAAATTGTTCCCATACAAGATGTTTATTTGTTACTGTTATGTTGATAATAGCTTGAATTTTCGGTTATGAAAGAGATCAAGTTAATTATTTTTCTTATTTAGGAAAATTTTCATTTTTATTTAATTATTTGAATTAGTAATTTAATGTTTTATTATTTATGATTAATTCAGTATTCGGTTATATAAATTCTTTAATTTTGGGGAAAAACAGATGCTTCAATGAATTATTATTATGATTTTTTATTTGAATTTAATCAAGATTTCTGTGTTTTTGTGAAAGGATCAAGGAAAGAGAAAGAATTTTGCTTAGTCATTCTCTCGCTCAAGGGGGCGTTACTTCCGGAGACTTTCTAGAAAGAAATTGCTTTGTTTCGGTTACCCTTTAGGACACGCTTTTACGGAAGACGGGGACGCCCGATCTTTACCTTTTGGTTAACAGGCATAGTCCCACGCCCTCCGATTTGTCTGTTTTTATCAGCTCCCCCCCAGCCGAGGGAGCGGACAAGACAGTACCAGTACGGTCCCTGCCGAGCCTGATCCCAACCTGGGTACAATACCCGGGTTCTAGTCCTGTGAAGAATAAGGTACAATAGTACCTGATATTTTACCCCCGTGGTTGAGACTGTCTAAGTACAGATCCTAGCCAGTACTTCCCAGGAATTCTCCTGAGTCAACCCCCGGGGGGGGGACCCTTTAGGACAGGAAGTACGTGACGAGGGGTTTAAGGTCGTCATTTCACCTACAGTGGAGGCCATTTAATTGACGACCTAAGTGTCCGGTCGTTTGGCCGCTTTAGAGAAGTGGCGCATGTGTAGTATACATTTTCTGGTCCTTCAAGGTGAAAAATGGAAATTTGGTTCCTAAAGGGGGGCGAAAAACGCAGCCTTCATGGTAGCCTTGTTTTTGAAAGAACTGAAGGAGGATTTTCGATATAGATCATTTTTGCTCGGGTCGTGGTAAGTGATAGTTGTCTAGAAGGTGAGCAGCGAAGGCTAAGAAGGCGGGGAGCTGCAACTATGCTCCCGACCTGGTTTTCCACTTAAAATAAGGAAAAAAATGGGATTTTGACGCTATCATCGGAAATGGTGCAGAGTTCGTAGAATATCCTATACTGTAGACTTTACTGCATGATGTGTTGCCCTGTCGTGAAGGGGTCTTCTTTTTTTAATCGTCAATCAGTGAGCCTTTAGGCTCTGTTCCTGTTACGTCCAAGAGCAATTCGAGTTGTCGGCTGATTTCCCGTTTGAACGAGGTCTGGATTTTTCTATTGCGGTTGGAATAGATATGGGTCAGCATAAGCTCCAACGAACCCAGGACAGTTTTCACCAGCTTGCTAGCTATGACGAGGTTGCCACCAGTTGCATCCTGATATTGTAGCAGACTTACGGTGTTTTTCACTGTGACCTCTCGTGATCTTTCCTCTTCATGACACAAGGATTTGGGTAGCTCTCCGGATCGAGTTGTCGACATGACCTAACTACAAATCTCCAGTGGGGCACCAAGGAATGGAAAAGTCGTCAAACAGTTAAGTCGTCCTTTACATTTTTTTCTCCCCGAGAATTGGAATGACAAGAGACCTGATGGGCATACGGTTATTAAAATTAGTATGAACAATAATTTTGAAAAGCTCTATGCCGGGCAGACTTTAATTATTACAGTATGGAATTTTCGCCTATTTCCTTATCCTTGTGAGTTATGTAAATTTCGGCTGAAAGCTCCTTATGATTAATAAGGTAAATTTTTATGAAATAATTATTCGTCCAGGTGTTAAATTAGTGTTTGAAGCAAAAGTGGAATCGTACCTGTTTCCTTCTTCTGTTGCCTTAATAGCTTGTATTGAAATAGTATCTAAGTATGTCATATTTTTAATTTGGTACCAAAAATTAATTAAATTAAATATGATAGTATAATAGATAATCTTTTGGAGAAATAATATGTGAAATTCCTTTTGACATTAGAAGACTTAATAAACATGGTATTAATTTGAATATTTGTTACGTATGTTTTAGTGAAGTACATTTTATTTTCTTTTTGTTCAATTCTTTTCACAGCTCTGTCCCGAAACGATATCACTCACAAGGTGATGTCTATAAATAAGTACGATCACAATTAAATATTTCATTTGCTAGCTAGATGGTTTAAGATTTAAGTTATTTAACTTATTCACAGCTTCACCAGATAATATTGTGAGCACAAAATTCACGATATTACATTACATTAATTAATTTTAGATGCAGTTACGTACTCTTTATTTTTGACGTTATAGTTTTAAACATATTAATTATAATTTATTACATTTATTACAACATATTATTATAATTTCATCTTATTTGTTTTAGTTTCTCATCATGTATAACTACTGTTTATTAGATTATTTCACGTTAAACATAATTTTTAATAGAATAACATAACTTTTTTATTTATCTTACTAGTTTTCTACACACACTTTCACTTTAACTTATTTGTTTTATATATTCTGTTTATAAAGAAACGTTTATGTTTCATTATCTTAGTTATTTTACTTAACTATATACAGAACTTCTAATTACTTTCACATGTTTAAGAATATTTTCCGTATACTGTCCAATATTTTTTTTTAATTTAAGCAATTTATGTGTATAACTATTAATTATTTTTCTTAAGTTTATGATTTCCCTCCTTAGTTTATATTTCATAGTTTTAGTCTAACTTAGTTATTGTACTACTTTTATTTGTCATAGTCTCGCCGTTCATAATTCCAACATTTTATTCCATTTTAGACCACAATTTTTTTAACAATATGAATTTTTTTAATTTACTGCATATTCAGATATTTTCTTATAAATTTTAAAATATCTGCTACATTCTCCGATCATAATTGATCATCTACATGATTTGATTTGACTTAATTTTATTCAGAAACTTCTGTTCACAACTTTACAGCTCAATATCATTTATATCTAAATGTAAGTATTTCTTTCTCATATAGTTTTAAGGACTTCAAAAGTTTCTAATATCATGTTTAGTTTCAAATTCCGATTACCTTTAAGTGCATTCATAATTTTCATTTTTAATTTTACAATCACATTCAGTGTTTTATCCAAGCATACGAAAATAGTTCTTGCATCTTGAAGAATTTTATTTACGAAATGAAGCTGATATTTTGCTAGAAGAACTATCAAACTATGAATTAAAAATATTAATATTCATATCAATGAAAATCAGTATATCCCACGAAGAAAAGTTCTTGGATTTGGTGATGAAGGAATCAGTTCCGAATTCTCTGGAAGGAGTATTCGTGCAGAACCTTAGACGCAGTATATTCTAAATATCAAAGAAGATGTTGAAACAGTGACAGACAAAAAAAAATGTAATTTTGTTTCACTGAACTACTATCCTGACGGATTTGCTAAGATATCTATGCACAAAGACAGCGAAGCTTGTCTCGAACCTGAATGTTATATACGTAAATATCAGTTTAGGTGCAAAACGTCGAATTCATATTTTGCAGACTAAATTTTACATCTCGTACGATGGAATTAAGTCAGGGATCATTAATGGAGATAAAACCACCAACGAATCAATTTTGGATGCATGGAATACTGTCTCAACCAGATGTTAAAAATCCTAGAATTAGTCTCACATTTCGCAGCATAAAAATTTTGAAAATTAAAAACCGAGGATTGGAGGATGAGGATGAGGAACTTCCAGAGGATGACTGGCTTGTCAGCTATATGAAATCTGCCGCTGAAAATATCTTCATGTCCGATAATCAAGAAAAGGAAAAGAAAAATTCGAAGTTGATAATGCAGTGGACTCTTGGTTGGGGATATTTTATATCCCCTATTCAATTCGAAGACAAAGTGAACATTCATCTACGTGAATTTGTGGAATAAAACAAAAACTTGTATCCTATTACACGCGGTGTTGTTATAATTCCTGCTACATGGCAGGGATTTTCTTCAAAAATACATGAATTTAATTATGCCTATACAAGTGCCAGTTTCATTTGCAATAATGAGTTGATAGTCTTCAACAAAGAAGGTGAGTGTCTTTTGCAACAAGTTTTTAAACAGGATGAACATTCCTTTAAACTAAAACTTACACATTTGAAATTAGGCTGATATTTTAAAAAGATTGAAAGAAATTATTCCAGATGTATCTCAAGCTTTACATATATGTATTTTTGAGATTATTTTACCCTTGCAAATCAGATGTAAAAACAATTGTTCAGGTGAAACAAATGATGATGATGAACTTTTTTTCAAAGAACTCATAAACTCTATAAAATATTAATTAAATTCAGTGATTAAAAATATTTAAATATGAGGGATGTATTAAATTATCCTTTACAAACAAGATATGAATGCATTACGACAAAGGTTGACAATAGAATTAAATATATTGGTGAAGATGTATTTTTATGTATAAATTTTAAAAAGGCAGATTAAGGCAGAAAAAAATTATTCACTTGTTTCATGACATGTTTTTTGAATGAAAATGTTATGAAGATTACAAAAGTGCTTTGCTGTAAGTACAACTATTCTATTTAAATTTCTGTGTTTGACTTATGTTATATCTATTTTAGTTTGATGTTATATCTATTTTTAATAGAAATAAATTAAAATTTTTGTTATAATTTTAAAACAAATATGTAAATTATCAAACGTAAGTAAATGGGTATTGCTCTTAACGGGAAGTCCTCGGGGTCTTAACGGGAAGCTCTTCTGTCTTATATTGTTTATATAGACACGCACTGAATGGTTTTAATGAAAGACTTAAAAAAAAAATTCTAAAATAGACAATTCCCTTTTTCGTCCGTAGAGGGCAGCATGAGCACATCTCCAAAATTAAGATGCCGAAAATATTCGCTTCATCCGTTGCCAGTTTTGAAAAACTAAATTTAAATGAAAACTCCTAGCAGCAGAAGGTGTACAACTCAACCAGCAGCCCAATAACAACTCAAGTCTACTTGTGACGTCATTGGCTATGCCCCCTGATGTGATGTCATCGATGACATTGTCCTTGGCCCCGCCGTCTGTGTGACGTCACGCCCCTTACCCGCTGCCTAAGAACTGTCATTTTATAGCTACTTAGGTTGCTAGCTAAGATCAGATTTGTAGTCTTCGGCCTTGCATTTTAATTGCCGTTAATTGAATATGCATGCCGGCTACGTTTTGAGCCAACTTTGCGTTAATTCATTTGTGCAGCCTTCGGCTACTAGCTTATCTGAATTTAAGATTTACATTTGTATTTACAGCAGTTTAAGTTATCTCTCTACAAGAGACTGGCTGAGTTGTAAGAACGAAGCGTGCTTTCCGTTCTCATTGAGTTTTAAATAAAGGGCCTTTGACACGCTTCTCAAGTTTCAGTTATTATTTTAAACTTAGAGATAATTCGCTGCTCGTCTATCTAATATTCAATTAGAGTTTATGATTGAAAAGAAGATTTCTGAACTTTATTATAATTTTTTTGTTTAAATGCAGTCTTATTATTAAATTGACACAAAGCGCATTACATCACAATTAGGTAAATAAAAGTAAAAATTCAATATAGCATTGATATTATGTCTTACTCTGTGTTATAAATAGCAGACACTGCTATATATATTTTTATGTATACATCAAGAAAGAATATATGCACTGCACAGAATGCTCGAAAAGGCGGTACCAAGCTCTTTCCTTAAATGTTGTTGACGTATATGTACTTCTACTGAAGCCATGGCTCAAGGTCCGTACAGTGAAAAGGTTCGCGCATAAGAGGAAAAACGCGTTGAATGGTCAACCACATAGTGACGTCACAGGGAGACCTCTGTTGCTTTCTCTCATACTACGAGGGTAGAAACTACGGTAGGCGCTTGAAACGAATTTGCGCTTATTTGACTGTTCTTATTTCCTAGGTATTTATATTAAAGTGTTAAAGAAGTATATTAACTAAATCATAATTTAACATGTATAAATATCTAATAAACATTTTGTATCGACATACATACCACTTACATACATACAACTTTTGAAATATATATTTAAGACTAAAGGTATCGAATAAATACGCAAATCAATGAATGAACACTAACCTGAAAAATAAATTTGCATTGTACATACCCTTATTTCTTTGACATATTTTATAGTCGAGCGTATAATTTCTAAAACAGTATATAAAGATATCTTATAAAAATAAACCTTGAATGATTTAAACCGAGGGCAAATTAAGTTCAAAACTCAAATTATGTGATGTAAATTGCATAAGTTTAGTGGCTATATTTATTAAATTCTAAACATAATCTAAGCTAATTCAAATATCCTACTGAATAAGGAACTGGCACATAAATTTTCAAATGCTATTGTAAAAAAACAAAATAAATTTTTGTAGTTGCAGATTTTTTTATGTCACAATTCGCTATTTCAGAATCAAAAATATTTTTATTTATTTATTTTACATTATGAAGATGTATTATATATATACATATAATATTTTACACTAAGATATATGCATTTATATATATATATATACAAATATTATGAGATGAATGTTTAAAAATAAAAAATATATCAGATAAAATGTAATACAAAATATAATTTTCTTTCCAAAAGTAACCAGATATTTGCATCTAAAATTTTAGTCTAGTTACGTAATTTGGATCAGTTCTGTTTAATAAAAAATACTACTTTCAACAGATATGCTGGATACACCATTTTTTCCGCAGCTAAGCTTTGCTTGAAGAAAAATTTTAAGTATTCCTTACAATGGTTAGGCTAAAAAAATAGCGCACCAAGGATAACAAAACAAAAGATAGCTCGATTTATATTCAGTTACAGAAATAATTTTTTGATATTGCGAAATTATTTTCTTCAATTTATTTTTTCTTTTCCGCGTTATGTCACAGTTTTCGTCGACTGAATTTAGTCTTCTTTTTTGTGCTTTCGAATATTTTTTATTAACTAATTTTTGATTTACAGTCCTTAATCGTATGAAAGTTCGAATTCTAGCAAAGGAACTTAAGTAAGTTTTCATCTGTGTCGGAAAACTGCTGTTTAAGGGTTTTGACAAAGTCCTTTATAATATTTTCTGCCTTTCTTAATGTGGAACTGTTGAAAATTAAAAATTGTTCTTCCATTTTATGGACCTGCGTTTTTCACTCTTCAGAGGGTTAAATTAATCCTCCATGAGACAGATGTTGTATCCACGACGAAATACAATTTGGATCTTCTTTCAGTTTATACGTAAATTCCCCTAAGATTAGGGTACTCGATATGATGTTTTTTTGCTATCCACCCTGCAATATAACTTAAACCATTCTTTTCTGTGATACTCATATCCAATTTTAGTTCAGATTTTTCAGATGGGCAATCGATATTTTTTTCAGTATCACTGTTTTCTGAATATGAAAATGACATTTTGTCATCGTTTCCGACATTTACTTTTACACCAGCATGCCGCAAAACCTTAGAAATTAGATAATCACCTTCTAATCTGCCTTTCGTATTTGTGATTCCGCGGGCTCCAATAAAACCATTCTTGCCTATTATCACCATACGTAAACGATATAAAGCACTAAGAGGAGTAGGATGATCATCTAGTCCTCCTCTGCTCCTTAATTGCGAAAATGTATTTTCGAGAGCGTCTTGATTTAAACGATGCGTTAGAATGTATGATCAGTTCTATTTTTCTCTGACATAATGCAAGAGACTTTTTAACGATGTGCTAGAAATTAGAACACCTTTTTGAAATACCTGCAATGACTTTTTTCCAGTGCACCTCATGTTTTTCACAGTTTTGCAAAAATTATCTATTGCTGCATCCTGAGTTGTTATATACTTCTCGTAAGCACTTTTACACGGAAATCCAAAAATTTCCGCAATATAACTATTGAAAATATGAAACCAGTTATTTACTTCTTTGATAAAATGTGCTAAATCACAACATAATTTAGGATCCGACCCGGGCTTGTATCTCTCTAACGCAGCTGCAGTTGATTCTGAAAACAACTGTGATGCTAGACGTACATTTTGTAGCTGAGATTTTTCACATAATATGTTTCTGTCAGTTTACAGCAAACTTTATATTCACCAGCATTAATTTTAAGTAATTCCAAAGTGGAGTTTTACTTATAATTGAGTTATCGCTTAAGACAAAACCAGTATCTAAAAGCCAATTGCGAATAAGCTTCAGAAGATGCGGCGCATCTGCAAAAAAATAAATATTTTCATTAGTAATCGGATGCATACACCATGATTTATTTTCGTTTATTTGCAATGTTTTCCACAGTGCGCGGTTAGAGCCACTCATATCACTCACTACAGCCGCAACTTTATATCCAATTTTATGTAATTTTGAACTGTTCGGACCTTGGGACTCGTATATCACGTAAGCCTCGTCTGGTCGCCCTGTGACGTCATACGTTGAGACTTGACGCATGCGCTCTATGTCTCAGTTTCCGAATGCGCGAACCTTTTCACTGTACGGACCTTGGCCATGGCTGGCTCAACATTAATCTCAGCACTGGTTCGTTCATCAGTCCTAGTTACTGCTGGATTTACCTCCTCTTTTGAATTATAAGTAGTCCCCATCTCATACAATTTTTTTTCATGATGTCAATTTCTACAATTATAATCCTAATTGCAGGCTTAATCACAGACTAAGAACATAAAGCTTCTCAAAATAAGGTACTGAATTTCGTGTAAATAGTTTCAGGATTTGGTTAAAAGGGTTTAATGTGTATATAAACTCAAATTTTTAATGTGCTAGCGTAGATAAAAAGTTTCAGCGAACATTTTGTATGCCTTAATTAGTTAAATAAATCTTTCTATACCTCAATATGCAAAATTTCTAAGATATTCGAGAACAAACTGAGTGTTATAGATGACTTTGCAGTGCCTATGCGATTTCGAGTAGAATTTTAACGACATTTAGGAAGAAACTTCAAAACAAAGTTCCTTATTTTTTGAGATAATAATTCCGTATTCAGGCAAAACAGAACTCATCATTAACTTCATAGATGGTCCTATGAAGCTGCTATTTACCGATACCTCCTCATACTTTCCCCGCTTATATAAAATTCTGAATCCTAGCGCTGAAGCTGTTTCCATAAATTTCTTCAGCTCTTTTTTTGCTAAACTTTAAAAACTTTAAATTAGAAATACTTATCAAGGATTAATATTCAAAGAGATAAAGCATATAGCCGCCTTTCTTTAATCATCATGTGCAAATGAAAATGCCATCCTCGTATTCTTAGATATCAATATCCAGCATTTTCTTAGATATTAATGCACATCTTCCTATAGATCGAAGCATTAACTCTCTAGGTTGACTGTTTACTCTATTTGGTTGAGTCACTTTGTACAGCCATTAAGTCAATTTGAAGTAGGAGATATGAAAAATGAGCAGCGCCTTCGCCGGGAATCGAACCATTGACCTCTCGGTTACGCGTCGAGTGTGCTCACTACACCACGAACGCATGGGAAGAGGGCTGAGGAAATACCTTATATACGCCCACTTTTAACTGGGGTGGTAGAGAATCATCATCCCCCACCTTTTTAGTTCGGGCGCCACTTGTAGAGACATTAGGGTATTTCGAAGCAGAAGACATGAAAAATGAGCAACACCTTCGCTGGGAATCGAACCACGGACCTCTCGGTTAGGTATCGAGCGTGCTGACCACTACACCACGAAGGCATGCGAAGAAGGCGGGAGAAATACCTTATATACTCCCCCTTTTAAAGGGGGGCTGGGATTTTGGGGACCCAGTCGCCAAATCCCGGTGGTGCAGAATCATCATCCACCACCCTTGTTCGGGCGCAAGCGTAGAGGATTTCTGAAGCAGGCAAGTAAAGAAATGAGCAACGCCTTCGCCGAAAATCAAACCACGGACCTCTCGGTTACGCGTCGAGCGTGCTGATCACTACACCACGAAGGCATGCGAAGAAGGCGGAAGAAATACCTTATAACTTTATTAATGACAGCCTGCAGCCCCATTATTTTTTAGCTAATAGTTATTTTTTTCAGTACTTCAAATATTTATATGTAACTTACGCAGTTACATATAAAATTTTTACATGCTACAGATTTTATGTTCTTGAGAAATCTTTCATTCATAACTACAATTGTTAAAAATCTAAATATTCATTTCTCCCCATATTCGAATTTACTGCATTGAGGTCACATTTTTAGAAATAACTTTTCAGTTTCAGTTTGAAAAAATTGCTCTGTTTTTTCATAAAACCAGCATGTTACTAAATATGACATTTTAAAAATTTCAGTGAGGTTCAACTACAATTAGTTTATAAGACTCATTGTGAGTTTTAGTTATTTTTGCAGTTAAAACTTTAAAAATTTTAGTTAAACTTCTGTAATTTCTCAGTCTATTAGTCATATGTCGTTTAATATATATACAGAAGGTTATGAGCGGAATTTTCCTTCTGATTTAATTACTCAAATTTTTAACTTGGTAGAAAATTTTAAACCAGTAAAAAGTGTTAGGTGTTTAAGAAATGCGGAATATCCTATGCTGACTGCTTCAATTCAAATTGACTTCCCTATCAAGTGACATTATTCTGCTACTAGTGTACAGTAAAATACAGCCCTAGTCTTATTTCGATTATTTCATGTGCGTTCGAACGTCCAGTGTTCAGAGATAAGATAGTTTGCCCAGCTTAGCGCGTACGGATTAACATCGCTTGCATGAAACTTGCATGAATCTTGCAATCTTGCATGAAAAACTGTCCTTCGTGGGAAGGACAGTTTTTCATGCAAGATTGCAAGACTTTCTGACATTTTCTGATACAGTATAAATTAAACGAATGATGTTTGTTATTTTAAAATTTTCACTTAATATTCATTTATAATATTTCACTTAATATTCACACTTCTAATTCAAAATTTAAGGTTTACTGCAAGTTAGAAACTGAAGTTAATGCTATTTACTTCTTTCAGTTTGAATACACTTGAGGATTTACGTAAATTTTATTCCTATGAGAATTCTGTACGAAGATTTTGATTAAAAGAATATAATTCATCGACACACAGGAATATTCAGAATAGAGTTTTCTACTATTTCATGTAGAGCAGATTTAATAGTTTTTCACCTGCGTCATCCTTAAGAAGATTGCCATGTGAATTGCCCAGCATTCCGTTTGTTGAAATCAGGTGTGATTTGGCTTTCGGCTTGCATCTATGTCTTAGAATTGTAACCCATGATTCTCAGCTCCGTAACTTACTATAATGAACTGTAAAATATATTTTTTAAGGATTTCCTAGTTGAATTATTTAAATTATCTTTTATTTTCCGAAAACATAATAAGTTTTTGTGTTATTATAATTCCTCTTGGGAACTGAGAAATCTTGAATAAAATTTCATTTTAGTCATCCAGAAGCTACTAGAAGTTTCACTGGACTTCACTACTCAGTGACATATTTGCAAAATTCTTAAACTCAGTAATTACAGATGATTATTACCCTAAAAAAGTAAAAAAAAAAATAATTCTTGAGAACAAATGATAATGACGGTAGAAATACAATGTTTGTAATATACGTTTAGTTCTCATATGTTTTAATATCATACGATTGAGTGCCTTGACGGGAACACATTAAACATGGGAGGAGAAAAACTAAAAGCTTTCATTTCTATTCCTATAACTAGATAAGATAAATAAATGCTGCTTTACTATACGCAATAGTTTCCATGGCGATGTCATTAGTGGCAGAAGGATTAGTACCCCCAAGCGTAATTTCTGGTTGCTTGCTTTCTTTCGCTCGATTGATTAATCATTTGTATATAACGCAAAAAATCTTATCGAAAACAACTTTATAAACTGTAATGAATGAGGTTTTAATACGCTTCAGAAAATTACTATTTTTCTTATAAGTACTAAAATATTATTTACAGCTTTCAAAACATTCTAATTTTCTATTTATAATGAAAAGTTCAATAGTGAAACTATTGTTAAAATACGAATCTATTTACCTACTTACCAGAACATTTATGTAAATTATCAGAATATATTTAATAATCTATAATATTTATTTAAATATCAGAATGTCTTAGTATGCTTTCTATTGCGTGTTTTCTCAAATGTAGGGCAAAAGAATTGGATAACATGTTCAGTGTATGTATATGTGATGAAAGCAGAACTTCGCAGTAATAATAATGTAGAAACACTGATAGCATAGATACGTAGAAATATTGATGGTGTAGAAACGTGTAGATCCATAATGAAGCGCAAGAATTTTGATTGCATAGAATGTCGATCCGTAATGAAAAGGAAACTGGCAGCCGAGGCAGATTAAATCTTCATTTTTATTTCAGTAAACATATTACGGTGACAAATAACTTTGCAAAGTACTCGTGCCTATTTCAAGATGTTTGCATTTTTGATAGATTTGTAATATGAAGAGAGCACCACGCAGCAGTTCAGTTGGGCCGAAGGGTAGAAAGCAAGTGCAATTGTGTTAAAGATGAAATCTTAATTCCGAATGAATTAGTTTCGATTCTCAGTGCATTTGATTGGATAAATAATACTGTTGTAAAATTATTATTGGCCGTTTGAGTTCCATTTACGTCACAAGCGTTACGCAACAGTCATATGACATGGATTAGTCTCGAAATGAAGCAGCGCACAAAAAGATTACTATTTTGAGAATAGAGAGGGGACATTAATTTAAGCGTTAAAAGGTTATTGCTGATTTAAATTATAATTTATCTTTTACAATTTCTTCTATCTTACATACATATTACGATATAGTAGTTGTTATTAAAAAAGGACTCAGCTGTTGCTAAATAAATGACCTGTTGCATGCTTATTATTCCTCTCTTAATCTGAACTCAGGAATAACATCTTGATGTTTTTCCTCATGCCAATCATACATGCAAGCGTATTTTCTTTAGGAAGTGTTCCATGAAGAGCAGCATGCCTAAGGCTAAAGCCTAGATGGGCTTCTCGCAGCAAAATAACTTAGCCTAACTACCTGAGGTATAAATAAATCCTTTGAAGGTATTTTTAATACTTAAAACATCTATTTCCCTCTTTTTGATGCAAATTTACAGGTAAGTTCAAAAACAGTCTTTCCCTTTTGATGTACTGAATCAAAATTATAGAAATGAGTTATACTGACTTTGGGTGCAGTCAAGACAAAAAGAAAATTCAAATTCTATCGATCTTTCTGGGGCTCGTACGAAACAATACTTTGATGCTTGCTGAGAATAAATAAACTATACAAATTGTTTTGCTAAATGCATGACAGCTATTTATTCATATAGTATATTAAGTTGTCAGTAAATAAGTTAGCTGTGGGTAGCTAAGCTGTCGTCTCAAACGAATGAATAACAGTTAAGATCCCTTTTGCATTTTAGTCTGAGGTCTCTAAACGTATAATATGGATCAGATGTTACTCGGATTTAGCTTAAATGTAAAGACTCGAAAATGCGCTACATATGCACAGTCATAAGTAATCATCTTCCGCCAGCTCATTAATTTTAATTATTCAGTTTCAAATTCGAAAAATGCTTATTATTTGTGATGTGATCATAGACTACTCTTTGGAAGACCTCATATTCTGATCACACAGCATAATAAAGTACATCATAACGACTTAAAGAAAAAAAAAGCTGGTTCAGCAAGTTTGGTAATAAAAAATAGCCCTTTCCATGATAATAAAATCAGTTTTTTGATCTTCGAATGAAAAATTTTGATCCTCGAATCAAATTATATTGAGAGCATTTTACTGCGTTTCATTATTTGAAAGGCAACCTACTATTTTATAACCCTGAAATCTCTTCGTTAGGAAACGGTATTGGAATCAACACAGTTTCTTGTCCGTACGATAGGCAATCAGATTCTCTTAGTTCTGCAGAACTAACATTACATATATAATAAACCTAAATGTTTCAAAAATATTCTCAATTTCATACCTTTAATGTTCTCAATTAAATATTTAAATTAAATTATCTGGGGAATGCCTTTTCAAAAATGAAAAGTGTTTTATGCAATGTATTATTTTAGCGCATTTATCATTTTAATTTGTTACACATTCAGTTTTTTAGGTGCTTGTAAAAAAGGTTACTTATAAAAAATCTGCTTTAATATAGTTATATCAAAAGCAATGAAAATGAAGAAGCACTCGTGTCAAATGCAGAAAAATGTCCGCTGGGATTCTCGATTTAAATTATAACAATTTATCAGTCATCGGTGTAAGGAAAGCTTTTAAAAATAAAATCGAGTGCAGCATTATTTAAAACATAGTTCTGCGGCTAAAGGAAAAGCAAAGGTAAATTTATTATTTTTGTGCGATAGCTAAATGAAGGGAAGCTTTCATTATTAAAATTGTATTTTATTGTCAAAGATAAATATTTAAAGGCAAAATGAAATTCTCTGCAAGAATAAATTCAGCAAAATCTAGCTAATCAATAACTTTAGTAATATGATTTGATGATTCCTCGACAATTTTAAGAGGCTTTTATAACAATTAGAGTAGAAAGTATGTTGAAAAATATCTTTCTTTTTTCAAACAGTAAGTTCAAATTATAAATGAAAGAACTTTTTTGCATCTTAATCTACACTGTTAATGTCTAAAGCTAAAAATCTATAAATCAAATAAGTGAATTCATTGCTCATTTTTCTTAGAGGGGGTACTTCACAGTAACATTCGTTGCTTAGGAAATGCGTAGTTGAAGCTGCTACGTGGTTATGAGAATACGTAATAATACAGGTATAGCAAAACGTTCTTCAGTTTCTTAGAATGGATTCATTACATTATGGACAACTTTGTATGAAGTTTATCTGCCTAAGAAGAAAGATGCCTTCATGGAGAACTTTCTGAAGCAAACTGGTTCATATTCACATTAAATATGAGCAAAATCCCGAAAATGCCCGGCTGTTGCAGCCAGATCTTTTACCAGGATTCAAGGTTGTGTCGAACTACCAATGTCCAGCGATTTTTCCGCTTAGCTGCTGGGGGCGAGGGCTCAGATTCTCAAATAATTTGAAACGCAGACGTCTGCAAAGTCGAAGAAATAAAAAATTCCTTCATTTCTAGACATAATACGTTAACTCGGAATAGTTAAATATACTGAAATAAGGAATATTTATTTTTATATATTTAATATCGTTCACAACTTGGCCTGACGAATTAATATTGGAAGAAACTGAATAGAATTGAGAAGAGTTATAAGCGTATCTTCCTCCCTCCAAAAAAAGGGGGGAAGAAGGATTTTCTCCTTCAATTATAAATATAATTTTCCCTTTCAATATAAATTTTTAAAGCAGTTTTTCCTTCTAGTAATTTAAATGCTTTTAATATTTTAATATTTAAATAAATAATATATTAATTTAAATGCGTTCAATTTTAAATCTAATATCTGATAATGCACCCGACATTTTTACTAGTATATTATTCAATAGTTTTAAGACTGGTATCTGTAAGAATATGCTACGCCTTGCATCTAATTTGTATAACAGCCAAATTGTAAGCAAGATCTGCGTTTATATGAAAGATATTATACACATATCTTGCATTTACTTGTATGAAGACCTTACGCTTTTACCGTTTTTACAGTAATAATGCTGATTTTCTGAAAAGCATGCATTAGATTAGGTCATTAAAATCTTGTAAAATGTGAATTACATTTCTAACGAAATGAAAATGTAAATAAATAAAATAAAGTGAAATTCATGAAATTTTCTCTATTCAGCATTTTATTGGAAATTCGTAGACGTCTCATCGTTCTACTTAATTAAAAATAATTAGCTATCTTATGTAGATATAACTGAGATTTTACGTTATTATGTTGTAACTGAAAGCTAATTAAGCTTTAAGGAAGCTCAAAGTTTCTTATTTTTTTATAACAGCTTTAATCGCTTTAGTCAGTTCATTTAAAACTTAATCGTCGGAATAAGTTATATACCTGTATTTTAAAATAGTAACTCAGTTAATGAATTAAATATTTAAAGGTTTTAATAAGTTAAAATATTCTTGTGTTAAATTGACTGAAATATTTATTTCTAAGCAATTTGGAGATGATAGATATATTTTCACAATTTCCATCTCTAGTTTTCCTTTGAAACTATTTTTTACATATAAAATATGTGCACATTTTGCGATCCTCTACAGTTTTTGATACTATTTTATTTCACATTACTATGAAATATGAGATAGCAATACCAATGATAAATTCTGAAAAAAAAATATCTATTCGATGTTATGACACTATGATTTTTATTTTACTGTAAAGCTATCTGAGGTAAATGAAAATTATTTTATTCTGAAACTGTTCAGTTTACTTTGCATATAAGTGTCAAAAACACCGCTTTGTGCAAAAGTGTAACGTTGTAAATAAAACTTTCTTGTGGCTCAACATGTATAGAGACATTAGGTTATTTAGAAGCAAGAGACATGAAAAATGAGCAACGCCTTCGCCGGGAATCGAACCACGGATCTCTCGTTTAAGCGTCGAGTGTGCTAACCACTACACCACGAAGGCATGCAAGAAATACCTTATACATGTGGATAGATAAAAGTGTCGAAAAACATATGTAACAATGATAAGCAGGTATTATTCTAACAGACTATCTTCTAGGGCAAAACTGATGGAAATCGGATGCCATTCATGGGGCGCTGATTATGATTCCAAACCTGGCCGTCCATCAGCGCAAGCCTCATTCACCACAGGGACAAACCACCTATGTGGGCACAATTTACCGTGCAACTAGGAATTATTATCCGAAAGGGGAAATTTATAACTTATCCATTTTCTGCAGCTAGGCACATTTTGTACACATTAGACGATGCTTTTACTTTTGGGAACTTGATATATTTTTGTACTGCCCATAATTTGGTACTTTTGATTGTATTTGGTTTATTAGTGATTTATTACTTAATCTCGTATATTTAACAACGCAGAGAAAGAATTTTTATATGTAATTTCATTCTTAGGTAATAACCAACCTTAAATTTGTATTTGTTACATGTGATGAAGACATAGATAAATTTAAGAAATTTGTTTCGATTTCTTCTTTTCCATGCTTTGACTCCATATAACTTTATTAGCAGTTATAATACGTTGAAAATACGTATTTAAAATAGTATTAAACTTTAGTTTTATGCTGAAAGACCTCTGAAATTCGGGAAAAATATTAAAAGAAGTTTGTACGGGGGATACACTGAAACAGGCTAGTCATTTAGCTGATTAGTAATACTAAATTTAAGCATTTAGCATAGGCTATAGAATAGTCAATAAAAAATCTTAAAGGGCATCCTATTATTAAAATCATTACTAACAAGCACAATTCGATATAAAAAATACGTAGATTAACGTAAAATCCAAGTTCCAAAAACATGTGTACATAACTTTCAGGCTGTTGATGATATATATATATGCCTACATATTTAAGAATGAAAAAAGTGGAAAATTAAAATAAATACTTCACAGAAAACTCTAAAATAGCTCTGAAAATCTAGCTTAGAATAAGAGTAGAGAAAGATTTTCACAGGTTAAAAAGAATATGCCGAACAGAAATGCAAATTTAATTAAATCATCATTCAAAGAAATATTTAATTTGCTATTGGATTATAAGATTTATAAGGTTATTGGATTATGGGATTTATAAAGTTATTGGATTATGGGATTTATAAAGTAACTTTTGTAACATAATGATACAAGAAAGCAGTTTGGTTTACAATTTAATATCTCACGCTAAACGATAATGGCAATTTTAGGCTAAATATCTAGAGCACTGGCGTTTGTCCTTGATGGACAAGTGTGGGTTGCAAAGTGTCAGCAACATTGCGTTCTCTCCGGAATAAACTTAAGACCTACTTGAATTCTGTATTTGGTTATACAAGAGTAACTATACTGTGACGCAGTAGATGGAAATTTGGAGTCGCTCATTGTTGGCACTGATTGATAACTGCTGGGAGACATGGAGGCCATAATACCTTTTGAAAGTACAGCAAAAATTAGAACTTTTATTTCACAAAGTTGTGAACAATGCTTATTTTTAATTGCGGAATTTTATTCCATTACTGTATTTCTGCAATTCGCTAATGAACGACATAGCCATTAGACATAGAAATCGTTACTTTGTTGTATTTCCTCTGTACCTCATAAGCTATGCGGGTAAACCTTTAAGATTCAGTGTTTAATGTAGCTAATTATATCTCGTAATTATTTGAGAGATTATACAATGCTTTAACCTCAGCTTGTTAAGCGATGATTAGCTTTTCTGATTTTTATAGTTTTGCTTAAATGCTAATTTTCGTACTTTATAATATGGAAATGCTGAGACCTGAAAAAAACTTATATGACATAAATGGAAATGCTGAGACCTTAAAAAATGTTTTGGATATAAATATGAAAGTTAAAAACATTTAATAAAAGATAAGGAAAAAACGAGTAGAACATTTGGTCATTAATTTGAGTCTTTATCACTATTATTGTTTTGTTAATAAGTTCTGAAATTATATTTAAAAATGGAAAAAGCAGTAGGGATTTAAAGATTTCAAATAGAACATAGGAAATAAGTTGTTTAGTTGCGGAAACACTGAAGACTACATATAAGCATTTTCAGCATTTTTAAACCACCCCTCTTCCTTTAAACACAAATGTTATATTTCAACCATCAATACGACAATTGTATTGAACTTCGAATGCATTACGTATTTAATTCTATCACAAGTGGAAAACTTAATACTCAAAATTCTTGGACGTTATATACGCTTATTTCAGAACTAAGCCATATCTTCTAGTTAAATGATATCTGAAAACATAGTCCGAAAAGAAGAGCATTTAGCAACTTGTGTTTTTTAATTGCAGAATCTTTACCTCGTTTCTTTTCGCAAATCAATTTATCTTAAGAGTAAATCAAGTTTGAATCGTACAAAGGCAGACTGAGAAAAGGAATGACAGACGAGACATTAATATATGCTGTAACATGATATACATTTTTAAAAGTAATATAGGAAATGTAACTTCTAAAGAATCTCCCAAGAAAGGATTTTCACCAATCTTTGAATGCCTCGAAAGAAGGAAAAATACATGAAATAAATATCTTTTAGTGTATTTTCAGATGGTTCTCTAAAGAACTAAATAAACATATTTAAATAATTTGCTTTTAAAACATGTCTCACAAATTCAGCAAGATGTGTGAAACTATCACCAGAGAAATGCTGTTACCGCTATGCTTATGGCGTGACCATACATCATTATTAACTGCGACTACAGAAATGAATTTAACGTGCTTCGGGATGTAATCTGAAACTGAACCCGTTTCGTGTTATTTCATTACTATGCAAAGCTGCCATTTTTCTATTTTGCCCATCTAGCAAATGATACCACCGTTCGTTAACTTACTGTTTTCGATAACCGTGCAATTAAGGGAACAATTTAAAACAGCCAAGAATTAGAAAATAAATATAGCAGAAATAATTGTTACGACGAGCAGATTGTAGGAAAGCTCATTTTATTCTGATAAAAACTCAGATTTATGTATGTGTAACGTAGCTCTTTCGAAAATATCTTAATTTATGTAATCGGGTATGAATTTTTCTGCAAATGTTGATAAAAAAATTTAAAAAAAATATTTCAGTAACTCAAACGGAAATTCTCTGAAAAAGCAAGTCCCATTAAGCAAAGGGCCTTAAAAGGCCTTAAAATAATTTTTAACACGTTATTTGCACTCATTTAATTTATTTTTTATGTTTCAATAACCTATGGTTTTACACAGATTACCTTCAAATAAAGGTACAGTTAATTCATACGTACCAGTCAGAAACTTTACAGATTCTGTGAACACTTTCTTGCAAAAATTCAGAGCTACTAATTCTGAGATATAGATTATAAGAAAAGAATCAGCTCAACTGCAGAAAAAAAGTAAGTCCTCTTTCTTCAAAACGGATGTCGTTTTTAAGTCATTGCTTACTTTTTCATTGTTTGGTAACTAAATAGTTTCAAGTTCAGCTTTAAAGCTGTTTATGTTTTTTTAAAAAAAGTATTTACATAGTACGTAAGTAGTAGACAGAAGTTTGTGACGTCCGGTTAACTTTCACCTGGCGGCTGCGCCCAAGAGTGGCCATCTTAGATTTCTTGAATATATATAAATATTTTGCGTGATGTCATTGTCGTCTATATTCGTCTAAGATTATGTGGCTTAATCTGCACTTAGAGTAACTATGAGAACACGATTCCATATAAAAGTATGCGATTAACTATGGTTACAATTTTAAAACGGCATTTGTTTTTCATTTAGTGACCAATGTTCTTTTCATTTTCGTTCACAATTCGTATATAAATTTTATTTATTCCATTGCTTATGTTTAGGAATTTAAAATTCTGTTTTATTTGTTACCTAAGTCACTTATTTTCAAATAATTATTTTTACTGATTTCGTATGCTGATTTATATATAATTATTCTATTGAACGCTTGTTTCGCAGTTCTTAATCCGCAACATTTCTTAGATAATGCTTTAGTTATTTAGCATCATTTACATTCTCTCTTAATTTTTTTGATTTTTATCCCCTGTTTCGTTTTCTTCATAATTCATGTATCGCAGTTTAATTTTGTTTCTATTGTGCTGAACAAAATACGTTTAATATATACAAAATATGTTTAACGCTTTCACTGGGAAACTGAGATAAAGACCTGCTCTGCTAATATCACATGCGTTAATTAACTACTATCCTTAATAATTTCGTTACAAGGATTTTCTGCCATTTAAGAAACCGCAAATAGAAATTTTGATATCATTTTTCATAATTATCGCATAATGATGTGCATAAAAATAAATGTTAATTATTCTCAAATATCGTTAAGAACTCTTTTTAGCACATTTATATCAAGTTCATTCTTAGATTGCTGTTGTTCGCAAAGAGAATATCAAATGGTAAAACTTTCAACATCATCACAAAAAAAAATAATTGGAGTCATGCTTAGTTTTGAGATCATTTGTTACATGCACATTTATTTCTTTGTAAAACGGCAGTCCATAGAGTCCATAGAAAAGTCCATAGAGCAACACAGACTTCACTACAGAATGGAATAGATACTGCCCCAATACACTGTAAGGAATATTTTAATTTTATAACAGTTATTTTAATTTAATGCTTCCTTCCTATCTCTTCTTGCTTCAGCTTAAAATTTCCTACCCGAATGAGTTTTTAGAATTGCATTAAATGCAAATGAGAATGAGAATAGTATTTAAGTTCAACCGACTTCGACAGAGAAAGTGAGGATTCCTGAGTAGCGCGTGTTTGACATCTTTCTAAGCTGTTACTACGCTCGACCGTATTACGTGCCTTTTGACAGTTCGCTGGCTGATTTAATATTACGGGCCAACTAGTTTAGAACTTTCTTAGTTTCGGCTAAATCTCTTTAGTTACTCATTAGTTAGTTCTTATTGCTTGCATTTTGAGTTTAAGCCCAAGTAGAGGCTTCGTTGTATGCCCTTAGAAAGGGGCCGACTGTAAATCCTATTTTGAGCAAATAAAGGGTAATTAACCCTTCTTGAGTTTACGCTTCTGTTCTTGGATTTAAGCGATTATTCGCTTAGCAGTCCACTAGGTTCCTCGTCACTTAATTTGACAGAATAAAAATGAGGAACCCCACAACATTAACCAGCTAGAGTCTGACATCCCCATGATTGCGCATGAGGTTCGGTGATGTTGGACATTATTAGGTTGATACTGAATTGGATACTACTAAACCATGGGCGTGTGGCTACCCAAAGGATCGGGCGGTAAACGTTTTGATCGAAAGGCTTAGATAGATTTTCTTTCGCTTAAGAAACACCGGAGTTATACATTGGAGTTGTTACATTTAAACATAAGTAGAAATTATGTCTGGTTTTTGCTATGCGAGGATGATTCTTACAATTAAGACTGTACTGAACTCAGATCTTTTATGCCATAGTCTGAAGTTCAAAAATAAAGTTCATGGGCTCAGCTCAGCACGTTTAGTGTTTTGAAGAATTATGAAGAAGGCTAATTTTGCTCGGAATCAGAGGTATTGAAGTGTAGCCTAGTCACTGCTTTTCCCGCTTTTTCGTTTTTCGGTCCTAAGGAGTGACTTGTCGTAGGCACAGTCCTAGGGTATTGAACGTTTGGCATATTTTCATGATTTTGGGATATAAATTGCGTTGCGATATTACCAATTTTTAACAGTTAAGGTCTACATTTTGGGTTTCCTAAGGTTCAGGTCACTTTTAAGAGGGCAAAGGAATAGGTAGTGGTCTGCATCTCTTTTGATTCTGCAGACGCAGTTATTATTACACTGGTGAAATAAATTAAGAGAATTTGCATATTTTATCGAATTGCATGAAAAGAACTGAACTGAAAAAAAACCATTGCTTCTAGATAAAAATGCAAATCTTGTACAGCAAATGTGTAAGAGTACACGTGTGTGTAGGCGAAGCCAGTAGAAAAACAGGCTTTATAAGAGCGTGGAGGGTAAGACGAATTCCGTTCGCTAGCACACCTCGGCAAAGTGTGTAGGTGAAGCCAGTAGAAAAGCAGGCTTTATAAGAGCGTGGAGGGTAAGACGATTTCCGTTCGCTAGCACAACTCGTCGAATTTCTTCGTGTTATCTTGCAGCAATGGGTTAAATTCATATCGAAACAATAAAAGGGGTAACTGCCAACGTTTAGATGATGGAAGGAGGTGGCGAATTATGGGGAGGCTAGAGGCAGGCCAATCGCAAGTCCAGATATGCAGAGAATTAAATTTAACGCCCAACGTCGTGTTTAATCTATGGAAACAGTTCCAGGATACTGGATCCATCGAGAGAAAGCCTGGGCAAGGTCGTTCAAGGGACACGACGGCCAGAGAAGATTGCTATTTGTTCATTTTAGCGAGGCGTAACAGAGGGGCTACAGCTTCTCAGCTGTCTCGGGACCTATATGCAGCCACAGGAACCAATGTAACAAGGGTGACTGTTTCCCAAAGACTGCATGAGAGAGGGTTGTTTGCTAGAAAACCGGCTGTTTGCGTCCCGCTCACGTCTACGGACAGGAGAGTCTGATTAGCATGGTGCAGCCAGCATAGTGATCGCAGTACGGAGCAATGGGCGACCGTTCTGTTCACCGACGAGTCCGGTTTTAGCCTAAACACCGATTCTCGCCATACTTTCATATGAAAATTTTCGTTCGCACACCTCGGCAATTATCTTGCAGCAGTCGCTTAAATTCATATCGGAACAGTAAAAATGAGTAACCACCAACGTTTAGATGATGGAATGAGGTAGCGAATTGTGGGGAGGCTAGAGGCAGGTCAATCGCAAGTCCAGATATGCAAAGAGTTTAATTTAACCCTCAGCGTCATGTGTAACCTATGGAAACAGTTCCAGGATACTGGATCCATCGAGAAAAAGCCTGGGCAAGGTCGTTCAAGAGACACGACGTCCAGAGAATATCGTTATTTGTCCATCTTCGCGAGGCGTAACAGAAGGGCTACAGCTTCTCAGCTCTCTCGGGACCTGTATGCAGCCACAGGAACCCGTGTAACAAGGGTGACTGTTTCCCAAAGACTGCATGAGAGAGAGAGTTGTTTGCCAGAAGACGGGCTGTTTGCGTCCCGCTCATGTCTACGGACAGGAGAGTCCGATTAGCATGGTGCAGGCAGCATAGTGATTGAAGTACGGAGCAATGGGCGACCGCTCTGTTCACTGATGCGTCCAGTTTTAGCCTAAACCCCGATTCTCGCCGCACGTTCATATGGAGAGGGCCAGGGACCGCCATCTACCCTCCAATGTCCTCGAAATCAACAATTATGGCGGTGGCGGTGTAATGGTCTGGACAGGCATCATGTTGGATGGCCGCACACCTCTCCACGTCTTTGACAGAGGCTCTGTGACTGGTGTGAGGTATAGGGATGAGGTCTTGGAGCCCCATGTTCGCCTTTTCCGGAGTGCAGTAAACCCCGAGTTCATCTTACAGGATGATAACGCGAGGCCACATAGAGCTCTTCTGGTCGACGAATGTTTCGACAGTGAGAATCTTCGCCGGATGGATTGGCCAGCCAGGTCTCCAGACCTCAACCCGATAGAGCATGTATGGGACGCTCTGGGAAGGGCAACTGCTACTCGCAACCCCCTCTCCGAGAACCATCCAGGAATTGAAAACTGCACTGCTGAATGAGTGGGACCAATTGCCACAGGCACTGATAAACTGCCTTATTTCCAGTATGACATCACGCTGCGAGACCTGTATGGCTGTAAGAGAGGACCATACCCTCTATTAACCCATTTCTTTTGTGTCTTCTGCCGCTGTTTGAAACCTTCAGACTCCCATGAGTGTTACACATGAACATGCATGTCTATTATAACTGTTGAATGTTTACTTTGTTTGTATTATATCAACCTATATTCACACCAAACTTTATTAAAATCTGTCCAGTAGTTCTGGAGATCGTAGATCAAATATGAAAATTCTCTTAATTTATTTCACCAGTGTATTAGAGAGGCTTCTTTTAAGAAAACAAACTGTGTGTGAGGCATGACCAGTAAGGTATATGTTAGGAAGGACTTGAAGCTTCTGATTTCTGTGTCTTGTGTATATTCGGTGGGTGCCCCGATCTGTTGTGGCATTGATCCACTCTTTTTGCCACTCGTGGCTTAGATGTTTGTAAAGGATTTGTCGTAGTTGCGATTTTGGAAACTTGAAGTTGAAGATCTTGTCTTCTTAGGAAAGAGTTGTTTCTTTTACGAGACTGTAGGCAGTGTCGTTACTGACGTTGCCGCTGTATCCTTTGATCCAAATTATGGTTACTTCAGTGCATTTATTTTGTTGTTCATTCATCGTTTGCTAATTAAGATGAAACATCAAAATTTCTAGGTCCGAAATATAATTCATAAGTCTGAGAGAGGGAGAGAGTATACTGTAGTGTAAAATGCGTTTAAAATTGTTTTATTTCGTAATACATTGTAGTGGACAGAAAACTTAATTTCTAGTTCCTTTAATGTTGATAAAATCTGACTTACATAATTTATCAATTAAACTGTAATTATAAACGTCATTCGAGATTTCTTATACATGTGATAAGTTTTGGAGCCTGTTACCCACAGATAAGAGGACACGACTGTATTTCAAAATCCCGAGTCAGCTTTGATTTTTGTCGACGATATATTCGGTATGTTCGCAACCTAAAACTTAAAATCCGAAGTACTTTGGGTATTTGTGAAACCTTTAGCTGTATATAAAAGTAAGTATTATATAAATGTTTGCAGTGAAGAGATTAGTTATATGCGTTAAGAATTGAAATTAAACTAATGAAATGAGCTTAACTGCAGTTATACTTAATGAATTGAAATATGAATGTTTGAGAGCTTCGGCAATCAAGACATTAGAGTCGTTTCTTTGGGAGATTGTATCGTAACTACATATTTTTTTTTCACTTTTGGGAAGTGGGACACAGTCATTTAATTTACAAAGTAAACAAATCTTGAAAACTACTTTATCCCTTGAAGTGCAATTTCTTGTATCTTATTCTAATATACCTTCACTTTAAAAACCCTGAAAGCCATGGAAAAGGCATGAAAGGCTTTTAGTATTAGCTTATTTCATCAAATCCTACTAAAGGTCTTGAACAGATCCAAGAAGCTGACATTTGTATTGAATGATGGGTTTCTTATTATGAGCAGAAAGAGGGTCCAACGTGTAGCGAAACTTTCTGAATGAATTCTGTATTTCAGGGCACATATTATTTACTGAAAGATAATGTGTAATTCTATGTGAGACAAGTTTATTTAAGATTTTATATGGAATGCTGGTGAAAGTAAAGAAATCCATATTTATTAAAGTCACTGGTACGACAGTGGCCTTTTTTGATGACAATGGCCGAGGTGTCGCTCCAATGAAATGGGGAACACACTATCAAAGGAAAATTTGATATATTTAGAAAGCTGTTTTCTGCTATTTTGGCTTAGTTTAGAAAATTTATTCTTCGCTTATGTTAGGTCCATGAATCTTATTCAGACAGAAAATCTCTCTTAATGTACGTCTGTCAGTGCAAATCTTAGAGCTTCGTAATCCACACTGAAAAAGTGATGTTGTGTAATATTTCTGGTAGACCTAGCAATCAGTATGTCGGAATGTTAAATGAAGATCCTATCTTTTTGTGATAACAAAACGCTAGAGCTTCATTGAACTCATCATTGTAGAGTGTTTAATTTGGATGCTTAAGTATATTTGTTAACATTAACTAATATTATCTCTTATTGATATGTTTAGTCAAATTCCAAAACTCTGTGTATTATATGTATACGAGCCAGTTTACCTTAGAAAATCCTCCACAAAGGCAACTCTCTCCCTAGGCAGATAGCTCTTGAGTGCTTTTACCTAATTAAATAAACCCAAACAAACCAAAATTTTGTACGGTAGTTTCTAAAATCTAGATTTTTTAGGTTTATCTGCTCTCATCTTTTCGTGTTTTCATGTGTGTTTTTTCATGTTTTCAGGCTTATCTTTTTGTTAATTCTGTTTGTTTCTTTTAACAGGTGCACTTGATTTCAGCGTTTGCCTTACTAAGTGCATTTCTGACGGAGTGCTTACGAGAAGACAATCGTTGTGTTAGAAAGCAGAATAACTAAAACTGAGTGGAGAGAGATGACAGAAGTGAAGACAGACTCAGTGAAGACAAAAATTAGGATTGGGATCTTTAACACATCCGCTGGAAATCGCAGCTTTGACATTATTCATAGCACACACCTCAAAGTGTCGTCATTTAAGGCATAGATAACTTACTTGCGATATTTATTTAAAAGACTATCTAGGGCAGTGGTCTCAAACTGTCGACCCGCGAATACATTTTATTAATATACATATATATGTTGCAAATGCCTTACTTACAGTTTGAGAGTCATAAAGATACGGACTGAGCATGTGTGCTCGATCCTATTGAAGAAGAAAAGATAGAATTGATAGGTTGGGGCTTTGTCACTGTATGTTTGTACATCAGATCACGTGATTAGGGTAATGTGGGAGAATTTTCCACGTTAGTACACTCACGTTTGCGAAAATTGCAACACCATGAAGGACTTACGCGAGTGAGCTGAAATTTTCAGGAAATGCAAAGTAGCGCATGATATGCAAATGATTAGAATTGCAAATCCGTAGCGCATGCGTATGCTGAGCAGCGCCCTCTGAACGGCTGATGGATCCGAATAAATAGACGGCTGTAGCGAGGCGTGTATGGTTATCGGTGGTTATCTGCTAGTGGTAAACGTTAACTCAATCTGTACTTATGCCTCGTCGACGAAAGAGAGCGAGATTTGAACAACTTACAGAGTTTGAA
>KK120102.1:331410-364908 GCA_000611955.2 Stegodyphus mimosarum
CACTTATTGCGGCGCGTCGTGGCCACACAAAATACTGATTCTGATCTCTTGTTCTTGTTTGTTTGCTTTGAACATTTAATCATTTATTTGTACCACTACCACTCAACTGTGTATTAAATTGCATTCAATTATGACGATTCCTTCTTGGTGTTGCAATTTTCACAAACGTGAGTGTACAATCAATATGTTTAGTTTGCCAGCCGACAGCTGGTGGCTCTTTAGTATTCTGAAATGTGCTGTTTTCCGGTAAGGAAAATACTTTAATTAACCATTAAAATTAATTCAACATATCTGAATTCCCTGAAATAACTGTCAGTCTGAAATTTAATATTTAACTGTACATTACAAAGTATGACAATAGAAATTTCTTCTAGATGCCAACTTTTAGACTTCAAATAGAAAACAAATATAAATTTGAATTTTTTTTCTCTGGGTTATTATAATTATAATTATAATTATTATTATTGTTGTGTATCTGTGTTTTGATATATATTCAGTAAGTGGAATTTAAAATGTACTTTATTTTAAATTATTTATATATTTTATTTTTGCTAAAACATTTTATTAAAAAATGTTCTGCCCCGTCAGCTGAATTCAGATCAAACATTCGGCCTGCATGCAATTTGAATCTGAGACCACTGATCTAGAGCATACATAAAAACGATAAATATACCTAAATAACTCAAATTCACGAGAACCGGATTTCATGAGAAAGTTTGAAAACACTGTTGTTTCTTGGCAGATTAAAAGTGACCTGCTTAAGATACAGATAAGTTTGCAGTTGCAACACACTATACTGAAGAATATTTCTTAGTGAACCATTATCGAATTGCATAGCATGCTGTTTCAAATCTGATAAAACGGTCTGAAAAAAAAACTGATAAAATTCGATAAAACACACACAAACACGAGCACATACACACAAAAGATTCATATGCTGTTTTTATTATAACAGCTGTTCAAGAATCTCAAAATATTTTCTATATTGTATTACGTGATTTTAATGTCTCGGATTCGGAATACGTTCACATGAATATTTGAATGTTTGATATGAACCTTCGTAAACAAAAGTGTAAAAAAAACATAATAATCATTATCTTGTTTCAGAGTCTGAAGCAATCAAACAGTTTCTGCTTTTATTAAAAAAAATTCATCCAGGAAGTCCCCGTTACTATTTTACCCACTCATAAAAAACAGAATAATCATATCCCTTAATGAGGTTGCGTGGGCTAAACCATGGAAACACTGGGCATTCAATTCGAACTTATAAACAAGCGTTAAGTATTTGTATTTTTTACAAGTAATTTATTTTAATCTTAGAAACTTTTCTTTAATGTCTTGTTTAACGCATAACCTAATTTCAGTGAAAATTAATTAAAATGCTTTTTTATAGAACGAGAGGAAGAATTGAGAATACAAAATGCAAACTAGAAAGGGGGTTTTGTTTTCTTGGAGGAGAAACCAAAATTGATGTTGTAAAGAGCAAAAACATGAAAGAGAAGATTTTTACCACTAATTAAAACAGACAGGAAGAGAGACATGATTACTTAACCTCCTATTTGATAGAAAACTTCAATGCGCTCAATTCATACGCTGAATTTCTTCTTGAATGCAGTTTCGTTCAAAAAGTTATTGAGTTACAATACTAAGCTATGCACAGCTGTGAAAATAAGTATATGAAGTTTAAATGGTCATAGAAATAATTAAAAGTAATAACAATGTGTTATGAAATTTTACCTTTTTCATAAAATCAGTTTTACTGTCTGTCTTAAGGTAATTTTTTCTTAACTGTAATAATAACACAAGATGGTTGTTTCCACATATACTTTCAATATGGCTAGGATTGGTAAAAGACATTGATCTTCCTTAATGTTAAATATCCTAAAATGATAGGTATGCTCAGCTACTCGAAACAGACACTCCAGTTTTCTCTTAAGTATATAATATTCTATCCTCTACGTATCACTATTAATTTTTATTTTATACTTACTCGTTTCTTCATATAAGATTAAAAAAACAGATTAGAATGTCTAAATTGTACTTTAAATTAAAATCACTTTACATTTTATTATTCTCCATTCCAATCCTAAATTCATATTTGCATTTCGATTCTTACGGATTATACTTACGGATATTCTTACAGGTTTTGCGCAAATACGGATGAAAAGGTGAATATAAAGAAAATGCCAATAGAGGTTGGAAAAGATTTATTGGAAATAAAACCGCGACAAGCAGTATTATTATTTATTAGAAACAAACCTTTTCAAAGTAATTGAGGTAAATCAGTTAATAGGAAAAATAGAATGAGGTAAACTTGCAGAGTTTCTTATTCTTTTTGGGAGCATAAACTTTAGACCCTACTGAAGACGAAGTAGCGAATTCTCGCTATGTCTTGAAAGAAAACAGATGACTTCAGACGAAGGTTATAACAACCTTTTTATTTTACTAAACTGAACAGAACATGCACTCACTCGCCGCTCACAAATTAATCACCACTTGTGTATATGTAACTTCAACACAAAATAGTATGCACAATCACAATGAATTAAATTTTAGTTACACAACTGGCTCCTATTCAATCTAAACCACTTAATCGGTTGCACACAGCAAAGTCGAGTGTAAAATATCAATATAAAAATTAGTAGTAATTGGCTAGCTCAAAATATTTAGCTACAGAGCTGCTTTCAAACACGAGGTATAAATTCAGAACTAACTCTCCTACTACGAACTCTTAGATTCTGCTACATAAATACTATTTTCGAGCTTGTTTAGATTTGCATTCTGGCAGGAAATTGAGATTTGAAGGGAAAGGAAAGTTTCTTAAAATAAAAATAATTAGTTAGGACAAAATAAGGTCTTTACAAACTGACTAATTAACTGTAAGCTGAGTACAAAATTAATAGGAAACATAGAATGAAATCAATGCAACTCTCATGTTATGTAAAAAGTAATACATATTTTAGGAGAAAAAGTTAGTAAAATGCTATTCTAATACTAAGGGACATTTTTTTTCATTTGGTTGTATAACATAATGCAGGTTTTCAAAATTCTTCTGAAATTGTAATACTTTGATGATTATGAAAACGTAAAACGTTAGACCCACTTAATCAAACAGTATAAATTGCATTACTGAGAAATAAACAAATTCCTATCCATAAATTAAAAAAAAATTAAAAACAAACTGAATTGAATTTTATTTTATTGGAATCGATTCAGTTTCAAAATCCCTAACATATTTTGTTCTCTTTCTACGCACACGCACACATATATGTATGTATATATATAAAAGGATTCAGGGTCGTGCGGAAGAAGTTGAAGAAGACGAATAATGCTGGATGTCTGATGTTCACCTTTATTCAGATAAAATTTCATTGAATACAGATCGCAACCAAGCAATATAAGCCAAAAGGAGAGTGCACCTGATGTTTAACAATTTCACGCATAGATTTCAAATATTGCAGCACTACAACTGGCGATAAAGAGGGGCAGTGAAATACATGCTAGCAGAACAAAAGCTGGAATAAAAAGAGCGAAAATTGTAGCTGTTAAATTGAGAACGGGGAAGTTGCTTCACTAGGCGGGACGTAATTAATTACTATGGGCATATTTTCGCGTTATTGCTATTAGTTAATTTTAGTTTTTGTTTTATTGTTAATTGGGTGAAAGAGTTTACTTTCATTTTTGCCGTTATCTGTGTACGTTTGCCATTAGCGTTATGGAAGAATCACACGTCAAGGATTAATTTTAAAATGATGAACCTGAAGGGTTACTATAAGCATTTTAATATTTTGAGAAAAAAGGGAAATAATAAACTAAAAAAGAAAACTTAAGGGGTTTTTAATTTCATCGGCTCTATGGAGGAAGCAAATTAATAAATGTGTATATAAAAACAGAGTTCTGGAAGTTAGGGAGTGAGCTTTTGTTAAAGACGCTAAACGTGATATCTCTCGCCCAAATCCTAGAATTGTCTTTCCAGGTTGCTATGCCTTTTGCTAGACGAAATATTTAGAAATATATGCATATTTAGAAAGTCTGCCAAAGATTATTAGGAATTTGCCTTGTGAATTACAAATGTTAAATACGTAAATTTTACCATAACATTTTATGTTAGCTGAAATAGCGCAAGCAGCAGAGATCGATTTTGCAAAGGACGAGCTGCGCATTTATTAAGTTTAAAGTTTATATAAAAAGATTTATTTATAACGTAATCTGCATCATAATTGTTTCACTAAGTCGAGCGTTAAGTCGCCTGACATTCTACGCGGAACCAGACATTAGTGTAGTAAAACTTTGGTGTCGGTATGTTTCTTTTGTTAATTGCCGCGGGAAGAGTGCAAAGAAAGTTTCATTTTAAAGTTAATAGAAAACTCTTTATTAAAACGCATTTCAGATACAAACACTGAAATGCGTTTCAGAAGTAATTCATAAATTTTTCGGAAGTAATTTCATAAAGATTAGTTTGCACGTACATATCATCTTTAAGTCTTGTGAAAAGTTTTGAAATTTTTCTAAACGATACATCTGTATGTTTTCAAAATCAACATTAACAGCATCAACGGGCCCTGAGACCCGATTTCTGAAATTAAGGAACTTTAAGAAAACAAAACAATGGCGAATAATTATCATATTAAACTATTAAATACAATTAAATTGTATTTTTTCCCTTAAACGGAAAAAAATGTTAGGTACACAATTTTTTCATTCAGCAGTAACCGACAAAACATGAAAGAAAAGTTTCGAAAATTTAACTATGAAGATTTACAATTTTATTTTGTTAATATTTTCCGACTAATAATTTGAAATGAAATAAATTGTAACTATTCCTTCTGCTGCTAGTTTTAGACTATGTATTAAAATTAGGATAAATAATTCATTCACAAAATAAATCTTCCCTTAAAGAAAAAAACTGGAATTTTCAATCTTTTAAAAGTACGCTTTAAATATATTAATATTATTCCAAGCTCAAGCTGCACTAAATCGAATTTCTCATCTTGTGCAATGCCATCTAAATATGATATTTGCTCTTTTGAAGCTAAAATGAAATCTATCTTCACTTGAATAAAGTTCATGGATTTGATAAAAATAATATCTGGTACAGATATACGTCTTCTGTTATCGAAAAATTTAGAGAGGGATAAAATATCTTTTGAGCTTGTGCTCCTGGAATTCAGGAATGGAAATGAAAAATCCTTTCATCTAGAGGAAAAAAAAACATTTTTTTGACGTTTTTATTTCTCAAGCTTTCGTGATTAAAATTTTTCTTCGCTAGCTGAGATTGGATTGCATTGAATGAGTCCCGATTTAAAAGCGAACATTCCAACACTATGATGATGGATAATAAATGCGACTTTTTTAAACATTTATGGATCTATTTTTGATTTGCTATCAAGCAACTGGTTAAGGTGTGCCATGAATATGCTATAGTAGAGAGACGTTGAGTTAAGTGCTTGGAATTAACAAGTACTGGAAGGGAAGTTTAGATTTGTGCGAAAGATGTGAGGACTTACCAGTTATAGGAGAATTTAAGAAGGTATTGGTAGAGCCGTCTATGACTTTGGTAACACAAGGAAGCTACACGCAGAAAGAAAAAAGAAAATAATGCAATGTCAAAGGAACCGATTATTTGACCAGCTTGATCTCCTGAAGAGTGTCTACCAAGTTCACAACCTGAAATTAGAAAAATGTTGCTGTGGCATGTATGTTTAAGTTCACTAACCAATGTTATTTAATTTACATCTTTCCAACTTTCCTCATTTCGGCATGAGGTTCGCTTATTTCTGAATTTATATAGATTTGAGCGGCAAGGAGTTTTACTATAAAGTTAGAAGAATTTTCATATAGCAGTATGTGAGAGGTTTGGCCCACCAGCCGTCACTGTATTGCCGTAAAATGTTTTATTCTCTCTTGGGAGGCTCCAACTCTAGTCTTCGACTAAATATTATAGTAGAAGTATAGAGTTATAAGTTTGAATCTCTGTCATGGGTTTAGGCGAAGTTTGTAGCTTCTCCTGAGATATATAAATTGTTTGAATTTAACATAGTCTGAAGAAACTGTGCTTAAGCCAGATTCAGCTGGTAAATTTACTGCCAACTGGTATAATAGTTAGTCGACCGACTACCGTACCGATAGGCCTAGGTTAATGCCCCGGAGAATCCATGGATGTTTGTAAGCATATACTGTTTGCACGGCAAGGGGCATTCAAAATACACGGCTAGCCGTAAGTCCTTTCCAGAGTAAGGAAAGCGGTATGGAAGACCCTTGGACCGCCCTTTAGTGTGTTCTGACTCAAAAGTGGGCTGGCAGCCTTAACAGGTAGCAAGGCTTGGCGAAATATAATATATATACCTACGGGAACCTACAGATGGCAGCCTTGCTCCAACCTGTATCTGTCTGATAAATTTCTGTTGTATAATTTTAGTTTAACCCTCAGAAGTGATGAGGTGGAATAAATTTTAAGCGATCATACTTCTGTATCTGTTTTTTTAAGAGTTTAGAGACTTAAATGGTAATAACCAATCCTTCTGTCTGTGTAGCACCTTAATTTGACTGTAGCAGAGATAGTTTAGTTAAAAGAACAACCGCATAAGACTGAGAAACAATACCAAGCTTTTACAGTCATCCATTTAAGTCGACGTAATAGAGTAGTTTAAGTGCTTAAAAATCAACAGTAGAAAATGCAAAAAATTGCGTTTTCCTATTTTACCTAAGATTTTTAATCTCTAAAAAATCCTTCTCATTTATCCATCCTAAATAGCACTTCTCTCTGGAAATAGAAATCGCTAAAAATACACTGATTTGAATGCCATGAAAATCACACTCATTTTTACAAATTTATACAAGCAAATTTGAAAGGAAATATGAATCTCTACTTTAGGATTTTACTCTCTTTTAGGATTTACCTCTTTCTTCTTCCGGCAGCCAATGTAAATTGCATACCTGCAATTTGCTTAAAAGCTTCTTAAACGGAAGAACCGCTTTTGCTTGGATCTCAGCGTAATATTAATTCTTTGTAGAAAGGTTGTCCTCAGAGCTTTATGTTTGAGCTTGCATTTTGGAACATGATAAAAAATGTTCTTTGAAGTCACAGTCATGGTTGTTTAACAATTACATTTGCAGATGATTTATTTTTCATTTTCCAAGAAAAGGTTTTCTCTAGCATTTCTTTTTGGAACAAAAGCGATGCTGGATTGTGTGTTTAATTGGGCAGTCTTTCATAAAATCATTTGTTCTGATTCTATTTTTTCTCTCCACGTTTTAAACAGTATTACGAGTAAAGAGAAAGACCTAAGCAAAAACCTCTTAGATGTTAGTTCGCTTAGAGAAAGGGGTCGTTTTGCGTGGTCATCAGGGAATTTATGGCAACGAAAGAGTTGATTTCTAAGGAAGTTTTAAATTTATCAGTTTACATTAATATTAGTATTCCAAAACAAAAAATATACTTAATCTTGTAAGACTAAGCACACCAAAAAGTTTTTCCTTCTATTAAACACACACTAAATTCCAATTTTTTCTTCTCTACAAGTTTTAAAGTTCTCTAGGTTTTATGTAGTCAACGTAAATCTACAGAATACACGTTTTATTAAATTTAAGACAAGTGAATTCTCTGAGTATTCGAAAAAGTGCCTCAAGATGTGGAACATTTAATTTTCTCCTTTCTATACTTTTGATGACCCTAGATTATGCCTACAGGACGATTTATAAATGATAGGTGGGAGTTAGCCAGTGAATGTACCTGTTTTTGTAAACACTAAATAGCTGTTTCAGTTTTTGTTTGTTTTGTTAATGCATGTAACATTTCATTAACTTACTTTTGTAAGCCTCGTATCATACATTTGTGATGCACAGGGAGTTTTAATGGGTTCAAAAACACATAAAAAATAATTAAATAAAATAAAACAAAAAATTGTCAAATAAAAAAACAAATGTCAAAATCAATAATACTGTATTTACAGTTTAGATATTATCAACATGTACAGCATAAAATTTAAATTTTTAAAAGTTCTCATTAAAGACCGAAATAAAATCCGAGGCAGTTGATTTTTCAAGATTTCTACATTAAAAAAGATTCATAGCTCTACGCCATTATAAATTTAAACTTCAGTTTTTATTTCCTTCTCCAACTATTTGGGTGCATAGCGCTATACATTCATTAAAATTTTCCCTTAATTCTTATTCATATATTATGTATTGTATTATAGGCAATATAAACAGAATGAATCATGAAAAAATATGAACACCAGACAGAATGCATTACATCAGTGACAAAGGAATTTATATGATGATTAAGGAATCACAAATGGTTCTATTTTGATATTTAAAATTTCTTTCCACTCGCTCACTTGGCCCAATGACCGAACGCATACTCCAAGGCATTCATCGGAATGGCCGAAACCAAGGTTAATTTAGGGGTTTCACCATACGAGGTGCATCACAAGTGCAGGTAGAAGTAGGCAAAACACCTGAATTTTGCCTCTCGTACAGATATAGTCGCACCGTACTAATTACGCAATTGCACTTCAATTTTAATCGAGAACATCCCTCGGCACGGAACCGAAGGTCTCCCTACTCTCTTCCCCTAACATTAAACCACTCAACAGGACGTTCGGCTCACTGGTATTTTAAGCATCCCATGACGCACAAACATTCTGCACTTATCAACATCTATGCCTTCTCCAGAATTGAACTCGGGCTCAGCGATACTACAGCCAGCGTCGCTAAGCACCATACTGATTAGGGTGGCAGAGTGCATCACAGGGGTTGACCGATATTACATTCGCTAGGAGGATAGAAAGACACACTTGTATACCAAACCTTACATGTGAATCAAACATACCTACAGCATTGTTTCCACTAACCATTATATATTCAGGACGGCGTTTTAACTGTAGTAAAGAAATGAAGATAGAAACAAAATACCTTGAAGATACATTTCTTAATTTTTTTAGCAACAAAGACAACGAAAAAAAATATACGTTTAATGAATTATCAAACTTCTGAGCACGCAAATGCGAAACAAGTATTGTGCTAAGCACACAGAATTTGTGCAAGCAAAGTCAACTTCGCTGTTCAGGTCTCACATGGACCATAATATTGATAAATGGATAATAATGATTGAAGGGGCAGTAAAAACTTTATTCACTAAAAGGTTAGGTTAATTAAATATGGTAAAGCTCCGAAAGACTATCTGCCTAATGGGAGTGATACTTTCGTTGAGAACTTTCTAAGGGAAACTGGCTGGCATTCACATTACACATGGGGCAAACCTCCATTCACTGAAAGATTTTACATAATTCACTAAACTATGATAACAATATTTGAATTTATTATTTAAACTCCTCATGTTTCTCAAAAATACTAACAGCGTTTGAATTTGTTGTTTATACTACTTATATGTTATTGTTGTTGCTTATGCTCACTTGTCTGACGTATAGTCAGCCGAAGTCCACGAATTCCTCGTGGCAAGGAATGCCTCCGTACGTGGTGTGCCGTCATGCCGCACCGACACTATACATTTACAAGCATCCATCTCTTCTCCGGGATTCGAGCCGAGGCCCTTCGGCACGTCAGTCAGCGACGCTAACTACTATACCGGTTGGGCGACATACTACTTACATTGTTAGCATTATACATGCTATTTAATACCTACATGAATACGTATGAAGCCATGCTTGAGAAATATAGTTTAGAATTTGATGAAAAAATTGTGTGTTCTGTATTTAAGAAAACGTCACTAAATGCACGGACATCGGAATTTGAATTGAGTTATTTAGAGTATGGGCAAAGCACGCACTGGAAGCTTAAGAGAATGGATGCCTTTGTGTAGGCCTTTTTTAGAAGGAAAGGGTTACACATTACATGTGGTGAAAATGACAAAATTCTCAGTCATCCAGCTTGTTCGCCAAGAAAGAACTCGCGTAGATCTACTAATGTTCAGTGATTTTACTGCTCATAATCACTGAAATAAAAGCAAATAATGAAATAATTTATTCGGTATAGTTCATGAATTGCTGTAAGAGAAAAACCAAAGAAAAATATGCATTCGAAATTATTGTTAGAGATAAAATATGTCAGACATCTGGAGCATTCTATGGACACTATTTTGAGACGGATACGACATCAAGATTGTTTTCAAAGGAATGCGCTTCAAATGCCACTTATATCTAGTCAACTGAAGTCCTTTGATTCTTTCAAAATTCCATTACCTGTAATCTCAGTCGCGAACAGCAAAAATAATGTAGCGCATTTCTGGACTGCCGTACAAACGTAAGAAATTTTCATGTTTTTGCAAACTTAATTCCATGCACGGAGTTTTCTTGGAAGGATGAAGCAGATATCTGCAAGCAAATAGTAATTGTTTACACGGCTGCTACTTCGGAAGACTGAATGCTTTAGAATCGTATGCATTTTGCTTGTTGTTACATGCAGGGCATTTGAAAAAGTGGATGAATCTTTAAATACTGATTCTAGCCATATTTTCCCAATTACATCGTTCTCTAAATAGAAAATTTTATAAAAGCAGTTTTAGTATTAGAGATATCAAAAGTCTGTAAAAACAGAGATTAACTTTTAATAGCGTTCCCGTAGAGCAAAAAAAATCCAGTTAGTAATTTTTTTTTATGCATTAGTGCATTAAATACAAAATGTTCCACTCTTTGAACGTGCAACATTTTTGGAGATACTAGCAATTAACATTTTTCATGGGGTAAATTAAAAAAGTTAATCAGGCATGCTATTTTAGCCGACAGGGCCCTCAATCGCCAAAACGAGAAAATTTTGATTTGTAGTCTTTGCTCTAAATGGGCACAAATTTGTTCGAAATAGCTTTGTTCTAAGCAGTGAAATGTGATCTAAGTCAGTATGATCCTTCTTGAATACCTCAGCTAATTTTGCACTTAATTGTAGGAACGTTCGTATTTCATGTTAATGAACATTTTACCAATTAGATGTTTTGCACTAAAAGGAACATACAAAAATCTGGATTTCGTGATTAGGAAGCACTCTCACCTCCAAGGCTGAAATTATTTCATAAAAATCTAATTTGTTTTGCGATATTTTGTTGTTGATGCGCATATTTAGCCTTTATTTTAAGGAAATTACGCGAGTAGTTACGGTTGTGGAAACACTGCATAGGATGGGCACGCAATTTTCTCTCCTATATTAGAAAATAAATATATAAAGCATTATCACATTCCCTTCGCGTGTGTTCTTGTGGCGTAAGTAGCAGCACATCTAGTTAGCAGTTGGAAGACCCCTACGGTTCGAATCCTGGCGAGGGTATAGTTGACTTTTCATGTTTCCTGTTCCACAAAAGATACACAGTCCAGTCACATTAATGTGACCACCACGTACTTTCCATGTCAGAGTTAAATAACCAATCACAGAAGGCAGGTGGCAGCACAGTGCAGTTGAGCGTATATAAAGGGTGTGTGAGGGCTTCGGAAAACATTTCAATCGTTGGCGTAATGCAGAAACGAAGCGATTTATCCGACTTCCAAAAGGGCATGATCATTGGCTTTCGGGCCAAGGGTGGAAGCATTTCCGAAACGGCTGAGTTTGTGAACTGTTCGCGTGCCGCCGTGGTAAAAGTGTACCGTGCATGGCAAAATGGGACTGTCCAAAATCAGCGACGTGGCAAATGTGGTGCACCACGGGCCATAGATGACAGAGGCGAACGACGGTTGCGGAGATGCGTTCGGGCAGATAGACGGGCTACCGTTGAGCAACTGACCACCAAAATGAACCAAGGGGCTACCAAAAGTGTCTCCCAAAGTACTATTCAGCGAACATTGCTGCGTCTGGGCCTCCGAAGCAGACGCCTGGTTCGTGCACCTATGCTGACTGCTGTTCATCGACGGCGAAGGCTAGAATTTGCACGCCAGTACAGCAGCTGGACGTCCACTGAGTGGCGACAGGTTGCGTTTTCGGATGAATCGCGTTTTATGCTCCATCGGACAGATGGACGTTGGCGTATAAGGCGTGAAACCTCTGAAAGGAACCACCCTGCAACCATTGCCGGAACGGTCCAAGCTGGAGGCGGGAGCATTATGGTCTGGGGAATGTTTTCCTGGCATTCTCTAGGTTCACTGATCATTGTGGAAGGCACAATGGATCAATACAAGTACGCATCTGTCCTTGCGGACCATGTTCACCCCTACATGCGCATTGTTTTTCCTCAGGATGATGGCATCTTCCAGCAGGACAATGCGAGGTGCCATACAGCTGCCAGTGTACGTGCGTGGTTCGAAGAGCACCAGGATGAGTTTACCGTCCTCCCCTGGCCAGCAAACTCACCTGACTTAAACCCAATCGAGCATCTGTGGGACCATCTCGATCGAGTTGTTCGCGCCATGGATCCTCAACCGCGTAATCTAGCGCAGCTGGCCACGGCATTAGAGTCGGCATGGCTCAACATCCCAGAGAACACCTTCAGGGACCTATGTGACTCTCTTCCTGCACGTCTCGCAGCAATCCGCTCTGCGAAAGGTGGTTATTCTGGCTTTTGACAGATGGTCACTTTAATGTGACTGGACTGTGTATTCTCTCTACATTAATCCCCGAACTTAATTGTGATTATTAATATTATATTCCTACCAGAATTTGGTTCACTCGACTTCGTGTCTTTTTGCAGTCACCCTTTCAGTGAAAGGCGAATGTAAGGAATTACGGCATTTCTTAGGCGTTGTGGTTCAAGTCCATCTAGCAGCAGTAACGTGTGTCTACTCTAAAATTTGCATAAATTTCTGATCACTCCTTCTTGGTGTTGCATTTTCAATGTCGAGCAGTGTATAAACTATGAATACTGAAGCTGAGTGAAATCTCATCTTTCACAACCACGTTTCTTGTTGTATTTAATATATATACATTATTTAGTGTTTATTACAACTATACACGTGGTTTCAAGGCAGTTACTCTAAACCGTCTTTTAAAGCTACCCCGTGAGCATGAATGGATTCGATAAGTGACTAAGATAATAGCCCGAAACTCCTTCTTTTTGGGAGAAATACATTCTTCGTAAAATAGAATCAGAAGAAAGCCTCAATTCGCATTGTTTATAAAATTTGTTTTCAGATACCTCAGTGGACAATCATACAGTATAAAAGATTAATGGACGCCATTTGAGTTGACCTCAGTACCGGGTGTTAAGCCCATAGCCAAGATGTTAGCTAGAGTTTAGATGCCATTTCGTTGAACGATCCTAGAGCTATGATATTATAAGATGGCGATATGAGTTTTGTGAATTCAATGGCACATAGTATGGCACCAGGTTCATGATGAGAGCATATAATGATTGACAGAAGATTTTAGTGTACGCACCACCTTGATAAATTAGGAAAATATGAAATCTCAACAGCAAGACATGAATATAGAGAATTGTAACTGCTCAGATAGTGTGTATGTTTATATAGGAGACCATAATGATCAAAACATGGGAACAATTAGCATAAGAGGAAAAGAAAAACATATAGAAATGTGCATGCATGGAACGCAGAAATGAACATATAGAGAGAGCTATGTACATAGATGAATACAAGCAAAATCCCTGAACATAAAGGAGGACTGTATTGCTGTACTCCTGTAGCTATATGAAACTTACGTTATGGAACTGTTTGGAGCATGCAACCTATGGCTTTAAATGACATGGTTGAGTAGGCAGTAGCGCAATATGATGTGACTGAACTAATTCTATTATGAGCAATTCTGTTACTATGAGTATTCGCAGTCTTCGAAGACCAGTTTATGGAGACTGGTTTTTAAAGAGGTAGTTAATGTTAGTAGACGGTTAAGTACGCAGTAGTAAGATGTTTTCCCCTACCGCATGCACAAAGATCTGTGTCGCTGAGCCAGATGCGTTGCAAGCAGGCAAGAAACGGACCCTGTCCAGAGAAGTACTAAATCACTGAGGAACAGCTACTTCATAGCTCTGTTGCCACCCTTGGAAAAAACAGGAACGTCCTGAGCCCCGTGGTGATTGTGAGCAATCTCTCCTGCCTCGTGTTTAGCATTAGCTCCTGAAAAATCTGCTTAAGATGTAACGCCGACAGAACATTTGAGATTCCTTCATCATAAACGTAGTTTCCTGCTTGTTTCGTCATCTAGTCAGCCAGTTCATTTCCAGTAATTCCTCTGTACTATCGTGGGCTGAAACCCACCATAAAGCAAGGTGGTTAGAATTAGACGGAGAATGGCGCATACAAGTATGTAAAAATCATTGATAAGTTTTCTTTTTCGATTTCTAATAATTTAGTAAAATATTAGAAATCTTAGACTATAATGTTTGCTTTTCAAAGTAAAGGTAACAGGCAAATAATTGAGGAAAATATTTGACTAAATTTCAAATTGGAAAGTACTTGTGGGTTTCATTACAGCTTTCAGTTTAGAATCCTTGGCAAATAGAAGAGCCTAAGGATGGTAGAACTGCATAGTGATATTGGTTAAAAATCTTCATGGCTTCTTTTCTAACGCTGAAGATTTTATACCATGGGGAACATCAGGGTATCGTATGCAAAGCATTTAAGTGCATCGTTTGCTTATTATTCAAAATTCTTTCTTGCAATTTCGAATGTACTGAATATTGATAGCTTAGGTTGTTCTCGAAATTTTTTAAATCTGTCCATTTCATTTTTATCAAAGATTTTGCAGTTATTTCATTTGCTTGCATGTTTCTCCAGTCTATCGCATTCTATTAAATGTTGAACATTAATTTTCGCGAATAATCTACGTTTAAATAATTTTCACCACTGTTTTCCTCACCTAAAATTTTAATAGCTCCAAAAATATTATGTCCTTTGCAAAATCAAATTTTTCAATATCCGAAGCGGAAACTAAGTTCCGTTTAATAGAAAAATAAAAATGTAGAAGAGAATCAATCAAAAATGTAGTCAAGGCCAAGTGTGATTCCATTACGAAGACATTATCTGTGGGCTTTTAAGGTCTCGTTTTATACTTATACTTGACTTATAGTTTTTATTTTTTTATTATAGTTTTCAAAAAACAAGTTCAGATTTAAATTATTCACTTTATGACTCATTCACTTCTAAACTCATCTATTCTCGCAAGAACATGAAAACCAACTTAGTACCAAAGAAACAACATCAACATGCTATCAGTATAGAAGATAGCTGTCGATTAGCTGCTTTTTTTCAGAAACTATCGTAAAAACTTAAGCGATTTACAAGTAGGTAATAAGAATAACGTAAAAAAAGATTTAGGAGTGAGTTTATCTGAACTAAGGTTTCCGAACTACCAATCCGATTTTTGCCCAAATTTTATAAAATTATGTAGCATAGCGATAATTTGGCTAGGAATTCAATATAACTTGATTAAATAATTAATATACTTATAAGGTATTTTCTCCCTCCTTTCTGTATGCTTTCGTGGTGAAACGGTAGCGCACTCGGCGCATATTCAAGAGGTCCATGTTCGAGTGCTGGAGAGGGCATTGCCCATTTTTCATGTTTCCTGTATTCAGAAATATCCTAATGACTCTACATACTTAACTACGGATATTTGTTCTCTTAGCATTTAGGTAAAACTGTCAGCTTGCAAGTTGCTGGGTGTTAATTTTTAACCACATTTTATTTTACCTAATCGTCCAGCTCGGGTTAACGAGAAGCGTATTTAGCTAGTTTGCTTTCTAACTACTGATTATAAAATTTGAATTAATTTAACTAAATTAACTCCGACTAGTGGTTAAAGCGACAACAGGCCTTATGCATTGATGGTTACTCAGATCTTATGCACTGATGGTTACTCAGATGTTACATAACAGAAGAACAGTTAAGTGCTCAACTCTGCAGGCTGCCAGATTCTGCTTCAAACACCATTCTGGTTATATTTTTGTTGCATATAACATAACTTTCTTTACGAAACTCGCAGAATACACAAGAGCATTAAACTTCCTTTTAGACATACTTCGTCATAAATACAATTTATAGGTCTTATACGGATAACATTCTCCTGAAATTACATTTTTCCAGCTCGGGCTGCTTGATGTTGACTGATATATGATCTCTCATCCTTTAAGGGATATTCAGGCACTTCCGTAGCATGGAAAGATCTTGATAATGCCTTTTGAAGAACTGTAAACTTGTTATATACTTCACTCAGATTTTCTGTTAAAGTTTTGCTGCTTCCATAACAGACGGATATTCTTATCTCCCCGAAGCATCGTGTTCTAGCAAACGTAGTATATCGGTAGTAAATATTGCAAAGCTCTTACGGATATATACTCATAACCTTATTTTCCTCTCGAATATTATATTTGCTTATGTATTGCTGAAGATAGAGTTTTCGTTTTTTTGAAAAATTGAACACATTGCATACCTCAGAGGCCGCAGTGCACGAGAAGCAATATTCTTGCGATATAGAAGTTATAGGCAAACGTTTCATCTTAATGGTACTTTCTCTTGGCCTCTTAACTGTGTCATAATATGTAAATACACACGTCTTTCAGGTTTCTCTTAAAAATTACCAATTTACTGAAACAGATTTTTCTTCTTATGAAGTTCAGTTTATCTCAGGCGGGTGTTTTAATTATATTATGTCATATGCAAGCGTAATCAACGACTAAATTTGTAACATGTTTGGATACAACGAATGAATTTGATACTCACAAAACCTTTAACCTTTCACTTTCAAGGAAGACTTGTCGCTCCGATATTTTTTATAATTAGTTGTCAGGCTCACTGCTTGCTAAGCTGTTAGTTTTGGAGTCGGATCCTGGATACAGCAAGGACGTTTCAAATTGCAGTATTCGTACGGAATGTAGACACTTAAAATCAGCCGACATAAAAGTCCTTTTACAAAGTTTATGTTACAAGTGACCTTAGTTTTCTGTGCCCTAGTATGATGTAAAATATAAAGCACACGAAAAACTAAAATGCAAAAGCAGACAGAGACTTAGTCTTCAGGTATTTCATATGGCCCAAAACCCAAAGTGAACAAGTCTTAGTTTATATACACTCTAAATGGGAAAAAGACTCACCAAAAACAGAAGTTATCCGATTGGGACGAAACTCCATAGATTTACAGTATATGAATGCAAAAGAAACGATTAAAATTTCAGAGGAATTAAATGTTTTATTCAATATATATAGGTACATAAAGCGAATGAATCAGCAAGGCATTGGTTTAATTCTAGTCTTTAGGCAAGTTGTTATCTTGAGATATGTACTTTTTTAGAGAGTAGGTGGCTATCGTTGATAATGACGTGCTGAGATAGCCGTTCTGACAATCGCTATGCACTTACCTCCTTTTGTCTCCCTAAGCGCTACTTTCTTTTACTATACTCTGCCATAGTTCAACCACTTCTGCCAGCATCGTCAAATGCCAGAATTGTTCCGAGGTTGAGCCGTCCTTCAATTTGACTACCCTACTTCTTTTAGACCAATTGCACGACCTCTCTCTGCTGTGGCATATACTTATGTTGTGCATGAACCACTTATGTGAGAGATTGGTGCAGTCAAAATGGTGTCCACTGGAATCATTGCGGCAAAAACATCGCAGACGAAAATGTCGCGCAGAAAACAACGCAAGGCGAAAACGTCGTGGTACAAAACATCGTGGGAGGAAAGAAAGCAAAGAGAAAACATCGTGGAACAAAATATCGTCATAAAAAATAAAGCGATTCAAAAACTTCGCAGTTTAAAAACATCGTCGTCTAAAATATCGTGGTAAAAAATAAAGTACCTACAAATCATCGCATGGCGATAACATCGCAGACATGCATTTTTCAGGTTTTAAAAGCTGTAAATTTATTTTTGCATAATGACTTGGGAACGCAAGAAGGAAAGAGGGATTTTTACTTTTATGTTTCATATTTTTGAATAAACTGATAAATTTTTGCTGAAAAAGCAAGAAGGAAATTTAAGCATTTAAAAATTGAAAATGAATAGCAAATTAATGCAACTTAAAGCACTTAATAGAATTTTAAATTTAAATAGTTAATTAACAAAGGTGATTAATAAATTAATCTTTTTTTAAAAAGTTTTACTCATAATTTTTCATGAAACATACAGCCTAAAAATATTTATAAAAAGAAAGATAAACAACTGCATGACGTTACCTCTATAAAAGTTGCTTAGTTAATTATCAAAATACTTCCTTTCATGTTTGTTAATCTGATTTTGTTTTGATGAAAATTATAGCTTGTTTTGTTTCTATTTAATGTGTCGTTAACATTTATTGCACTTCCCAATCTTTATATGAATATGCATTTACAACTTTTGAAACCAATGAAAACTGCAAAAAGCATGTGGACGATGTTATCGTCCTGCGATGATTTGTAGGTGCTTTATTTTTTACGACGATATTTTAGACGACGATGTTTTTAAATTGCGAAGTTTTTGAACTGCTTCGTTTTCGACGACGATATTTTGTACCACGATGTTTTAAAACTGCAACATTTTCTCTTTGCTTTCTTTTTCGCCACGATGTTTTGCACCACGATGTTTTCGCCTTGCGTTGTTTTCTCCGCGACGTTTTCGTCCGCGATGTTTTTGCCTCGATGTGTTCGGCTGTAATCGTCAAAATGGAATGAAATTTGTCGAATTGTCGAACTGGAGAGAATGAAATTCAAATTTGTAAGTTTGAATCCCTTATTTGGCATTTCTCCTCTTTTATGCACCCTATACATGCTCAGTTGGTTGCGATGTTCTTTCGATGCAATTATTCATCCATCGGCCGCCTAATTTTGATTATTTGCATGTTGGATCAAAATATATTCGCATATGAAATTTGGTTACAATTAAATAAACTCTCCCTGGTATATATTTTTCGGAGAAGGAGGGAGGAGTCTTAAAGTGTATGTATGATTTCGTCTGTATTACTTAAAAACCTTCAACCCTACTGAGATAAGCAGGTAAGCTTTCTCCCCATCTATGGAAATATTAGCTGAATCCTGAAAAGGTGTAAACAACCTTATTTATTTAAAGTTTTAAACTGAACAAATGCTTGACTTGTGCTTACAAATTAAATCTCCGTAGCTTGCGGGTCATCAGATAACTGAACGTGAACTTAAAATTTAAATTAAATACATGCTGGAAACTACAGTATAAAGCAGCTAATAAGAGTTGTCTCAAAAGACTAAGCGCACGACTGACTGCGGCTAGCAAAATGTCTAATATCAGATAACTAAGTATAGAATTGCGCGGAAGTAAACGCTATGGTCAGCTTCGCTGCGAAAGGCTTTCTGTTTAAACTTTTAAGAAATCTGTCTTAAATATTCATGTCTCATTTACATGCTGGTGAGAGCTAAAGAAAAGAAGTGTCAATACAGTTCCAAATCATACGGAAATTGGTTATTAACATAAAATATACTAAATATACTGAAAAATAGCTTACACATCATCTTCTAAACGAACATCAGTATTTCATTAGTGAAGCAAAACAAGGAAATTAATTTAATGCAAGTTAATCATTATATTTTAAAAGAAAGCATTAAGGGCACCAAAAATATTTTTACCTCTATAAATTCAACAGTCGATCTTATGTCATTTGTGGCATCACAGAAGACTTAGCATAATATGTTACATACATTAATATTTGTTTTGTCGTCATTAACTGAAATATGCTTTCATTTTAAAATTATGCGAATATTCACAGAAGTGTCCTCTGTAGAAAAAATACATTTTTATATTATGAGAAGTATACTGTTTTTATGAGTAGGATTCATCCCGTCATTTCAGTAAATTTTATTTGCGAAATCATTTTTCCTTTATAAATTAATGGTCGATGAAAAAAGAGGACCATGTGACGAGCCCCGAAGCATAAAGAATATTTTGTAACATACTTCCAGAAAATTTCAAGAACGTTGAAAAAATTAAAACAACTTCTAATTTTATCTTCTATTAAAGCTTAAAGCAAAATGCATGAGTAATACTTGAAACGTGTAAAGCATTAGAAAATATTAAGGTATTTGCTGGAAATCAGTTTAAAATTCTGGCATACTGCAGACCAGGAAAGAGTATGAATATTTAAATGCTCGAGAAGTCAATCTCACACTTAGACCACTATCATTATTTGAAACATTTTTTTACTCTACGGGTTACTGGTCTAATTCCACAGCCTCAGGAATAAATGCACTGTGAAGGATTTACTGCCGAGTCAAACAGTTTGAAAAGAATTAGATTGTTCTCAGAATTGATATCTAAAACAAGGAAAAATCTTGACTTAGATTATTAAAAAGACTTGTTAATTAAGCCCTTGAGAATATGCATCTTGTCTTTAATCAATAGTCATGATAAAAGTTAGAACAAGTGGCATATATTTTAAAACAGTAAGACAAAATGAAAAATAGCTGAGGCAGTACTTTAAGAATTATAGCTTGATATATATTATGATGTATTGTTTTCAAAGAAATAACAATAATAATAACAAACGATACTCTGTGTTGTGCTTTGACGTAGAGAAATGATGTGGAAAAATGTACTTTTTTCTTTAGATTACCGTTATACACGGAAGCGTTTATATATCGAATAAAGTGGTCAATAAAATTTGGCTTTATACTATGATGGGTTATAAAATAATACTGATAAAATCAGAATTGCCGTCAGAGCTCAACTACTAACGGTAATCACTTTATAGTAAAAGGAATAAATCACACTTAAGACAACAGATTCATCGTAAAGAAAAAATATGATTCTAACGCAATCTAAAACTGCAATAATCGCCTAAAAGGATAAAAACCTTTCCTGTTACGGCATTTATCTTAGTTCAGCATCATCATGAAGGACGTAAGTATTGGAGTTAATTAATCATAATAAAATACAAAGGAGAATGTCTCATCATATACGAAATGAACATCCTTCGTTTCTAGCATGTTGCTTTAGTGAACACAATAAATATACTTCGACAATATAATCTGTTCAAAATTCGAGATTCGTTTGTTGATAAATATATTGCACATTCTTCTATTTTGCACTAAAAATTTAATTACAGTTTCATCTACTTTCTTACTTATGGCAGTCCCGATCAAGAAGGTATGAAAAAAATCTGAAACAACTATGGGCAACAAATCATGTATCAATAAAGTAAAGTAAATTACTGGCCAACTAAAATGCAACACCATGAAGGAAGCATCCAAACAGCATGAAACGTGCGTCATGTTTATACTGCGATGGAATATATAAATGATTACGATTTCACTGCACATGGACATCATGGGTGACTGCAGTGCTTCTTAAAATTCGTATATAATAGGACGAAAGCTTGCCATTTTGAATAATGCCATTTGTGAGACTTTTTTGTGTGTACAGCTTCAGTATGTTTCTTAGAAAAACAGAGCATCATTTGACCGAACATTTCTGAGTTCGACCGGGGCAGAATCGTTGGATACAGAGATTGCGGATTATCCTTCCGGGAAACTGGTCGTCACGTCGGCCGTAGTCAAGCAAAGTCATGCAAATACGGAATCTGGGGATGCAGGAGGATACGACGGACGAACAGGAGCAATCGCACCCACCACGTCGTCCACTCCACGGTAAGACAGACATATTGTACTCAGGGCACTTATAGAGCGCATTGCTATATTCGCAACCATATCACAACGAATGTGACGCAAAAATTGGTGTCTGCGCTAGCACTTCGACGTCGCTTACAGTACAGTGGACTGTCCGCTGAACAGTGGCAGTCCGACTCAAGTTTCAGACACCGTGGAATGGGAGGAAAGCTTCACATAAATCACATTACTACTGTCTCAGCATGACAACTACGCATTCTTTGTCTTATGTTTATAAGGAACATGCCATGCCAGATACTTTTCAGACTTTTAATAACGTCCTCAACTTTCATATCGTAAGATAACATACGCAGCTCATGCCAATGTTAAGATTTAAAGAGGATTAGTTTTCCATTATGTGCACAAAATTCGATGATATCAGTAAAACTAGCGTGCAGGTACATGAATAAATTACACTGAATGCCCTTCCCTATTGAAAACATATTTTACAAAACAAATGTATTCGAATATTGTTTAAATTTGTTTTTATGAAAAATGCTTGAGCAACCACATCTTGAAATTTTTTATGGTCTTTTAAAATCATAGCTATTTTGAAATGGTTAGAACTCCTCAGAATGTTCATCACTCCTTTTTGGAACTCTCTTACAAGCTAGAAACAAAATGTATGTTAAAATAGTCATTGTATAAACTATCTTTTTCTTAATCTGGATGATCTCCTTAATATTTATTCCAGTATGCTTTGGAGCTGTTTATAATTTTACCTTTATATATCAGAACTCCACTCACTATAATAAAAAATTGCCTTAAGGGAGCAAGTAATTTACTCGAAATTTTAATGCGCAGAGTATGTGCCGCTTGTACTTCATATGCAAGAGATCCATGGAAATAAATTATACTATGTTATCATATATTTACATGCATAAAAGTCTTAACATTATCGCTATTATCTCTAGTAAATTGTTACACCGTTGAAGATAGGCTTTAAATAAGCATTTCAGCATTTTCCCTGATAACCTTTTATGAATAACTTACAGGAAGTAATTTAATGTAGACAAGCAAATGTTTCTTCAAAGATGAATTACGTAGAAACTTTATGTAGAAAAATGAATTATATAGATAAAGCCAACTGTAAGCCAATTAGCAGTTTTAAGCAATAACTACATGTATTGTTTTAAGAATTTAATAATGCTGAATGCTAGTTTTACATATCTGAATTTTATAAAAACGCAGTTCGACAGCAATTGAAATGAAGAATTTCTTTGAAGGGGTTTATTTGTTTCTTCACTATCTATGTGCCATGAAACAAGAAGCTAATTTTTTCTCATAGTTTCTACTTAACGACTTCATACGTTTAGTACTTTTTGTTTGTACTCTGAGATATTTTAGCCACCTAATATCATGTGTTAGGTGGCTGTCTCTAATTCTCCAACCTTATCGTAAACATCATCTTCTGCTTAATATTAACCAATCTTTTGCCTCAAAATGCTTCTTCCATTGAAAAATGCATTGAAAATGAAATAAAGTACCGATAAAAGTTTCAAAATTTCTTTTATCTTCTATCTAACCATTATCTTGTAGAGGCATTAGGTTATTACGAAGCAGGAGACATGTAAAACGAGCAATGCCTTCGCCGGGAATCGAACCACGGACCTCTCGGTTACGCGTCGAGCATTCAGACCACTACACCACGAAGGCATGCGAAGAAGGCGGGAGAAATGCCTTATATACTCTCCCTTTTAAAGGGCGATTGGGGTTTTGTCGACCCAATCGCCAAATCGCGGTGGTGGAGAATCATCATATACCACGTTTTTAATTCGGGCGCCAGTGTAGAGACATTAGGTATTTCTGGAAGCATCAGACATGAAAAATGAGCAAGCCTTCGCCGGGAATCGAACCACGGACCCCTCGCTTACGCGTCGAGCATGCAGACCACTACACCACGAAGCCATGAGAAGAAGGCGGGAGAAATGCCTTATAATGTATAAGTTTGTTTTTATTTTCTGCTTATTTGAACTAAGAGAATGTGCACAGTATGTGTAACGACAACTGGTATAATGTAATGAGAATAGCTTCTGTAACGTTTATTACTGCAGTACAAGATTATTATTGTTATTATTGTTACATTATTACTGTGCATTAGGATTACCATTGTGAGGTTTTACTTTATTTAATTCAATGTTCAATCTTAGAACCCCACAAACACTAACAAGCGAATAATCTCTTAAGTGTGAGAATAACACGTAAGACTTAAGAAGGGTTAACTACCCTTTATTTCTCAAAATAATTACAATCGACTCCTAACTCGGAGTATACAGAAAAGCCTCCACTTGGGCTTGAACTTAAAAAATTATGAAATTAAACTAAACTATGCTTAACTAAAGCTATCTGAAAGGTATAGCCGAAGTTATCAGAATTCTAAGTAGTTGGCCCCTAAATATTAATTAAATCGGCGAAGCCAAGCAAGGGCCTAAAGTATGGTCGAGTGTGGTATCTAAGAGAAAACGTAGCCAAAAGGCAAAAGCGCGCTAGTCAGGAAATTCAGACTCTCTCTCTCTCTCTCGAAGTCGGCGAAACATCGACTTAAATAGTATTCTTACTCATTTGCATTCACTGCACTTCTGAAATTACATTCTGGTAGGAAATTGTAAGCTGAAATTAGAATAGATAAGCAAGTTGCATAACTTAAAATAATTGTTAATAAAATTAGTACAAACCTTACACCATGTATGAGACATATTATTAGCCATATTATTTCCATATATGTATTATTCGTAAGGGACCTGAACTGCATACAAAATTAACCCTAAAGTTACTCTGAGGAACCATGCCTCACTGTGAGGACATTATGCATATAATTCCAAACTGTCATTTGCATTTCATCTTTGAAAAGATGGCTACAGACTTAATTTTTTTGATACTGATGTTAGACGCGCATTTTAATATATAAAGTTTCTCAAAATAAGACAGAAAACTTTATAAAAGCAATTTCAGTTCTATGGAAATAGCGGGAGGGAGAATGTGAAAAAAAATCTCAATTTTACTATTATCTTAAAGCAAAAATTCCAGTCAGCAAAATTTTCAATATTTTTTAAGATTTTAAATGTAGTAAGTATATATTCAAAATATGCAGATATATTAGAGAGCGAGTATGTTCACTTAGGCCACATCTGAAACCCATCGCATATCGAAATTCAAGACTTTTTAAGCAAATGTAGAGAAAAATACAAAGCAAAGGTTACTGGTTTTGGTGACTGATGATTCCTTGATGGATAAAAGAGCATCTGTTACTAAATTTATACCTAGCTTTGTAAAAATATTAATTATTAATATCTTTGCGAATTTTGCTTGCAGATGTGTAGAACTTCTAATGTTCATTTTACTAAAGTACAATGGCACCCTGCATTACGAAATGTCATGAAGATGGTGTTCGTTATGCAGAAAGCAGTTTCACGTAAATTATTATGAGAATAATTTTAATCCTTTCCTTTTGCCGGTGCAAAATCCAAAAAGGAATATCAAATTAAACCACCATTAAACACCGTTTAAAACGGAATAAAAACAATACCTCCGTTCTAAATGTCATTAAACAGCTAATTTCGTAATTATAAAAAATGTTAAGTATCCTGACTCACAGTTTTCTTTCCAATGCAGTGTGAGCCTTTCCTGTCACTGTCAGTAGCCCTTGACTTTCTTGCACATGTGGGATTGTCAGTAGCCCTTGACTTTCTTGCACATGTGGGATTGTCAGTAGCCCTTGACTTTCTTGCACATGTGGGATTGTCAGTAGCCCTTAACTTTCTTGTACATTTGGGGAAGTACAGGTTTCAAGAACTTTCCCTGAGAAATTAGTTTCTACCATTCTTTAGGACGGTCTTGAAGTAGTGCGACAATTGCGTTGTTATCATCAAAGAGATTTGCCACTAGTTCACATCTCATCCTAATCAAGATGGCATTACTTACTTGGCTGTCCTAGACATTTTCCGTTTTCTTCAAATGATTCTTCATGATTGCAGCATGCTTGGTGTTTTATGTAATCTTTCTCTCCACACTAAAAAAAACTTCCGGATAGGTTTAATCATGCTGCTGTTTAAGGTGTTACTGTTCTTCAATGATAATGTAATATTAAAAACCACATTTATTTTCCCATTTTCTGCTAGATATCTTTATTTATGTATAGTATTATTATTTATTTATGCGTATTATTTATTTATGCATTTCTGTACTTATAAGCCAACTAAACAGAATATTAAAAAAGGGAGGAGGGCTGTAAGGTTGCATTTAAATAATTAATAATATGTTACGGCATTCCCGTGAGCTCGAATTGCGGGGCCAAGTTAGTTGTAAGAGGCATTTTTGGTCTGTGCACACGTTAATTATGCGGAGCATTCTATACACTAGTTACTAATTAATTATTTCTTCAGCCCATAAAAAACTTGAATTTCTTTTGCCCTTTTACATACTTTACATTTTAAAAATAATTATCAGTCCATTTTTAATTTTCTTTTCTTTCTTACTTCAAAATGGAAAGAAGTTCAGTAAAATTCTACTCTTTTATAAATAGCCACCCTTTTATGAATATTCTGAGCCAACTGAAAATACAGACAATACTTGCTAGTGCCCATCAAATCTGCCAGCAGCAAAATCTTTTCTGTGTTATACCGAGAAGTTAACAATAGGTAAACATACACTGGTGTCCAAAAGTTAAGCATAAATTGTAAAATGCGAAAAAAATGGAGTAAATATTCGTAAAATTATTCCAAATTTCTTGCGGATATTAATTGGGTGAAGAAGAAACATTGGGTTTATGCAAAACCTTTCAGTCGACTACGTCCTGCGCGAAACACCTGCGCATGTCGGAACGCAGAGATACCGATTCACGCAGCATAGGCAATTCAGACAAGTTTCGGGCAACTGCTGTGCGAAAGAACGTTGTTAACCATCAAACAAGGTGAATGACGGCACAAAGACGCCAATTGGAGATGTTGGCGAAAGGAAGAATCGTTGGAATGCTGGAATCCGGAGGATCACAAACCGAAGTGTCTCGAATTCTGAATGTGAACCAGTCTGTGATCTCAAGACTGTGGCAGAGGTTTCAAAGAACGGGAGATGTTACCCGACGACCAGTATCAGGTCGACCAAGAGTCACAACCCCAAGCACTGGGTCGGCGCTCACAGTCGCCACAGGAATACGAATTTCGAGGCAAACTGTTTACAGGAGACTCAATCACGCTGGCCTGTATGCCAGAAGACCAGCAGTTTGCATGCCCCTCACGTCTGCGCAGAAACGCGCTCGTTTGAACTGGAGTTTGAAACATCAACATTGGAATGTGGGAGAGTGGACCAATGTGATGTTCAGTGACGAGTACCGGTTTAGTCTGTGTACTGATTCTCGTCGGGTAACGATATGGAGAGAACGTGGAACACGTTTTGAACCAAGAAACATATCGGAAAGACATCATTTTCCATCAAGGGAGTAATGGTATGGGCAGGCATCATGATGGACGGCCGCACAGACCTCCATTTCTTTGACACGGGGTCTGTGACTGATCAAAGATACAGAGACGAAGTTCTTGAGCCTTATGTTCGCTTGTTTCGAGGTGCTGTCGGTCCTGACTTTATATTCATGGATGATAATGCGCCATGTCACCGAGCGGTGCTGGTTGATGACTTCCTTGAAACGGAAAACATCCAGGTATGTCGTGGCTTGCGAACTCCCCTGATTTAAATTCTATCGAGCACATATGGGATATGTTCGGGAGACAAATTGCAGCCCTTTCGCACCCACCAAGCTCCTTTACAGAACTGAAGAGAACTCTCCAAGAAGCTTGGAACTGTTTGAGCTCACAACTCATTCATCATCTCATAGCAAGTATGGTAAATCTCTGTGCAGCGTGCCTGGCTGTCAGAGGTGACCACACGCCTTATTAAACTGCAGCATCAGTAATTTATTTAATGTTTTCTTTCATTTTTTTCTTTAAAGTGTGAACCCTTGCTATTCTCAGTTTTCTTTCAAACTGCTACTTTGGATAATAAAATTAATTATTATCGTTCTTTTGATTTGCTTCCTTATTTTATAATCCTTTTACACTTGCATATCACGTTTCCCGCCATTCTGATTTACAGTTCCTTCTTTATTCACATAATTATCAATTATGCATAACTTTTGGTGTATATTCCTCAATCGCCGACGCAGACTTTTGAACGATCCAAATGCACAAAAGGTAAATTCTAGATGAAAATATGTTTGATCTAGATGTGGAAGGCATTGTTACTGGATATATTTTCAAGGAAACTATAATTCGTGTGTGTGGGACTTCTATATTTTCATTTTTATTACTTATTTTATATTGCGCAATAAGTTCAACATTTTTAAGGACTTCATAGCTTAGGATTTACGAAAATACTCCAGAATTCAGAGAAAATCTCTTTATATTCTGTAAGAAAGCCATTAAAGTACACTGAAATATTTCTTTTTTAGGCCTTTTAGAAGGAAACCTTATTTTAAATGTTCGGAATGTGGCTTTCCACGAACAGACTACGGACCAATTCAAATGCTGAATTTCTGTTTATGCCTTCTATATTTTATTTGAGAGACTACTTTTAAGCGTTACCTGAGATTTTATTCAAATGAAAGGTTCAGATGATATTTTACAGGAATACTGCAGAGACCTTAGGTTTATTGAGAAAAAATATGAAATACTAGATATGCCCTTCCAAAAGATTCAGTCAAATATCTTCCACTCTGTTAGCTGGTCATTCTATTATTCACACTATTGCAGCATACATGGCAGAAAAGATACTTCCTTACATGCTCCTCCACATAAACGGAAACTAGAAGGGACGAGACCCAGAAGACCAAATCCAGGTGACGACGAAGTATTGTCCATCACATTTTGATTCAGGGCCCACTGTAGAGACATTAGGTTATTTTTAAGAAGAAAACATGAATAATCACTTAACTCTATGACCTCGCCTGGATTCGAATCACGGATTTTCCAATCTGCCAACTGGAAGTGCTATCAGTTACACTACAAGAGCACGCGTGTTGGAATGAGGCGATTAATTTCAATATAAGGGGAGGAAAGTTTTTTCATTCTCCTTGTTTAATTTTTAGATTTATCTGCTTTATTTACTTAATTGTTTCACACTCATAATGAAATAAGTAAAATTCTTAAGGGCTTAAAAATGCCAATTTCAGCTGAAACCTTAAGCAGTTCGAATTTTCTAAATATTAGTATTAGAGAATTTTTAACCGTCAATCAAAATCGTTGAATTATATTGAACTCCATAATTAATACATCTTTATTCGATTAAGTAATGTGATAGGTCAAGCTTGTTCGTGAATAGAATTTCATCTTTAATTTGTCACTGATGTTCAGACATCTCCATGTCTTTATTTAGAAAAGCTTACGTGATACGCCACACTTCTATGGGACATTTATATCCGACACTTCTCAGTCGCGAAATGGTTCTTTCTGTCTTCATATTTAGATTAAAATATGTGATTAATTTATTATAGTCTACAAAGCTAGAATCACCCGCTTTAGAATAGTTGCTTTTATGGATGATATCTCACATATAGTTGAAAATATATAAAAATATTTGTATTTAATGAATTATGTTTTAATTCTGTTATTTTATAAAAGTATATATTGATTTTATTTGTTTATTTGGTACCTTTTAGGTCACGATTTTATTGTGTATTTTTATTTACTTGTGACCGTGATCACTTAAAAGGCACTTAGACATATACACAACTAGTTGCTACAGGCTACTGGTTCGCTTTTAAATAATAACTGCAGATACACAGGAAGAAATTAACAATATATCTTAAAAATAATTATACATAGCTTGGTAAATAACAGTAAATAGCTCAAGGAGAATGCGAATATTAAGAAATTCCTCTTTAATGTTCGAAAATTATCATCAATTATGAAAATTGCTCATATAATAAACTCTCAAAAACAATATAGCTAACCATTTTGAGCTAATATGGCTAACTTTTTTAAGCTAAATTTCATAGCTGAACAACAACTAACAGCAGCAACAAAATGCTAAATGTCACAGCTGAATCGAAATTTAAATGCTAAATCTCACAGCTAAATAGCAACTAACATCAGCGAGAACAACAAATCCTAGTGTTATTGTGCGGTAGATCTTCTAATTATGAATCGATCGATGTCTGCGTTGTGACGAGAGCTTAGTTAGAAGTTGAAAATATAAGCAGAAATTCTCTTAATGGGCCTTGGCAACATTTGGAGAATTCCAACATCGCGACATATAAGAAGTTTCTCAAATAAGCATTTTCGAAGCCATAGAAGCGATTTCTCTTGAAGCTTACGAAAGTGCCGGGCGACCCTATAAGCACGGCAGCCTTTAGCTGAGAATTAGCTAAGTCTACGAGTGCGATGATTCAGTTCAGAATCGTACAATTATGATTGAACTTATGAGATATTTTCTCCCTTCTTACAGCATTCCTTCGTGGTGTAAAAGGTAACACACTCGACGCCTATTCGAGAGGTCCAGGTTCGAGTTCCAGCGAGGACTTTGCACATTTTTCATATCTCCTCCTGGAAATAACCTTATGACTCTTGCACTCTGAATGATTTTGCAAATCTACCATATTCATCGCGTTTTAAGCGGAATGTGCCTGCTCTCCGCATTTTTCTTCTTGAAGTATTTACAGCTGTTTATTTTGCGTGAGCAGTGATTTATTTAAGAAATGTGCAAATTTTTCCTGCTCATGTAGTATAATTATTAAAGAGATCTCTTCGAAGCAAAATAATATAATTAATTAATTTTGTAAATAAATTTAGCTTTAAATAAAATAATTAATTTTGAATGCTTTTTCACTTTTGGAAGAACAAAGAAAAAATAGATGTCTAAAAATTACGGCAATCATAACAGATGTACTTTTAGTAAAAAATAAAGAGCTTTTCTAGAATAGTTATCGCGAAGGCTTTGTTTATACTTCCACATTAGAGAGCTTATTTGAATTTTAGAATATGTAAGATGTATCTGTATCTTTTCTGAGAATACAAAAAATCATTTCTGTGCTTTTTCAGAGCAAAAGTTTTAATTACATTACCACTTTATATTTTAGATATTTATACTTCCATGTGTTTAAGTTGAATTTCAGATTCTGAAAACTGAAATATATTTTTGGGGAATAAAAAAATAATTTCATGCTTTTTAAAAACTAAAATTTTAATTATATTTCAAATTTTTAGTTTAGATATTAAGAATATTTTATCTGTGTTTAGAAATCACTATATTAAAAAAATTCCAATAAGAAGACAAAAAAACCAGTTTTTGTTTGTAAGATGAGCTATAAGTATGTATTACAGCACATTTTTATTCTTCAGCCAACTGCAGTCTACATGGAAATTTTATTCTCATATTTTTGAAAGTGAGTTTTGAAATTTTATTAATTCGTACTCTAGTTGAGAATATTTGCTGTAGAGTTCAGTCAACATGAATTGAATTTACATTCCAAAAGACCTAAGCATATGCTTAAGACACATATGGTTAGAATGATAAGCTCCAAACTCCATTTTCGAGTTCAGATGCTTTTGCTTTGGATGTTCTTGAATTAATATGCTAGTAAATTTATGCAGTAAGCAAAAGCAATGGTTTATCTCTGCTCTAAACTATGACATTGAAAGTGCTCCATGAGGTATGTCCTAGTCGTAGATTCCGTCTCAACTTTTAAACCATAAATAATGAAAGCACTGCTGTTAAATAATTCAAGGAATACTCGCGGTTTTAAGAGCGCTGAATTACATATATTTAAGGATTTTGGTGTTTGAGTGGTTTTACTCTCTTTTGTTTGAACAAAGTCTCCCTAAAATATATATTACTACACGAGCTGTAAAAGCATAACTAGCTAATCTTAGCCCTAACAAATTCATTAAGTTATCGCTTGATCAGTAATTAGTAATTCGGCCTTGGTTATACCGTAAAGAAGCTATCAAATATAATTATAAGATGAAAAGGTATCCCGTGGAATATAAATAGTTGACCATTATATAGCTTGAATGAACACAGTTACGGTTGCTTACACAGTAAGAATCGTTTTATACCGATAGAGATAGCTATTAACCAGCCATAACGATAAAGTTTACTTGTGATACTATAGAGTTTAGTTATGGTATCACAATTTTTTTAAATAAAGGCACATCGAAGTTGTGCCTTTTATTAAAAACTTATATAAAAAGGTTTATTTGAAATCATTATGAGACTTCGTCGTACATTTCAGATGGAGCGATAACTAGCATGTCGGTATAAAACGGTCTGAAGACTATAGCTATACCAGAATTAGCATTTGTATCTTTAACTTAGTTTCAAGACATTTTATTGAAACTGCTTGTCATATGAAACCTTTATTAGTTTAAGATTTAAATCATCTATGTTTCAAAACACTCTCCTTTTACAAATTAAATTTTTCATGTAATTGTTAAGCTTTTAAAAGCATTTGTATGTAGCGATCAAAACAGGTTTTGCTCTCGTATCGCAAATTTTAAGGTAGAGTAGTAGAAAAGTGGTAATAAACTTAGGAAGTATGCAAACAGTAATTCATATTATAAAAGGTTTGAGTTTTTTCTCTGTTGTTATGAGCGGAAATTGGAAAAATGAAGCTTTTTATATGAAGCTTAGCTCTTTAACACGGTTTTTAGTTTTCTATGAGTTTCATAAATTTTATGACACTAAAAGACCAAACAGAACTGTTTTAAACAAAATATACACAAAAGAAGTCAAAAGTTACAATGCTGCAGTTTGCCTAGGTGTCAAATGATGATAAATGATCTAGGAAAACTAAAAGAATAAAAGAGAGAAGTGAAATACGACAAAGTAAAGCATAGAATTACGCAAAGCAACAAACTTCTATTTGGCGTATATTTTGACCAAGATTCTACCAATTTCGAGAGCATTAGATGCAGGTCCCTCAGCATTAGGAGAAAAGAAAGGCTGTAAAAAACGAGCTGTATTTTTACTAAAAGCCAAACTATAAAACGAACAGGAAGGTAGCGCCATCTCTCCACAAAATTCTTTTCAAGCTTTCGATTAACTTAAAGATATTATTTCCTCCCTGCATACAGTATCGAATCTTTTAATATTAAATCACTGTATAATACTCTAGTGGAAGACGCAATACCTTGAAATTAGGCTTTATGAATTCCATTTAACACATAGTGTAATTGAAGAGTTAATTTCTCTTACTAAAGTCTCAGTCAAACCCATTTTGTTATTTTTGTTTTTCAAAATAAATATTATCGCCAAATTGAAGGATTAACTGCGGGTAATCCTATCAGTTCTGTACTCGCCGATATTTACATAAACTATTTTGAGGTCACATTATTTGAGAAACAAACGTTTCGTCTCTGAATTCGCTATGCGGACGACATTTTCATGCCTTTTGATGGTAATAAAGAAGATTTATTCCAGATTTTTTTTGCTATAAATTCTACTGATCTAGCCATCCAGTTCACTTTTGAAACTGAATATGATCCCTTCCTTGATGTTTTCATAATCCGCAATGTATCTGATTTTAGCACGATTACAGTTTATCGTAAACCCTTTTCTGTTTTTTGCCTACACATGTTAACTCATGTCACCTGGCTAAGCAAAAAATGTCTTCTTTTTTCTATGAATTTAACACTCTCAAAGTTTGCTCCTCGAAATCTTTGCTTTCTAGTGAAATCAATTACTTGAAATCAGTTGCCATTGGCTGATAAATGGTTACTGATAAAGCCTTACAAAATTTTCACCTTGTCGTCAAAGAAGACATTCTGCTGTTATAAATAACATTAATAACTTTGTTGTTTTTGCATTTCCTTTTTCTTAAAGTTATATAATGAATAAATTATAAATTGCAAAGATTCTCCAGAAGTTCAATTTTCACATCATTTTCTTACTTGTCATTAAATCCATTGCTCGAATTTTAAAGATTCCATTTCTGATTTTAATTCTTGAGAAATTTACAGCATATCTTGCCAATGTGGTTTGGGATATATCAGCCAAATTATAAGAACATACGTTTC
>KK120102.1:364924-393248 GCA_000611955.2 Stegodyphus mimosarum
GTGGCCGAAGAGAAGAAATTAAAAAAAAAATCTCCGATAGCTAATCATTGTTGGAAATTTAATCACCGTTTTGACTTTGGGTCGGCAAAAGTTATGCGGAAAGCTCCTTCAGTCGGTGAATTGGATTTCCTTGAGGCTTTTCGCATTCACAACAATTTATATTGTTTAATTAATTACTTTAATTCCAATACAGTCTTCCTAACGCTTTTGAATACTATTAACTTAATTTTTACTATTTATTACTATATTGTACTATTTCTGCGGACAGATGGCACTACTTCCTTGTTCGTTTTCCTGTTAGCTTTCGGTATAAATACAGCTCTCTTCTTCGAAGAACTTCTAAAAGAATATTATCAAAAGTATTTAAGCTTTCATCCATAATCATATTATTCTTAAAGATCATTCGTTTGGCTTTCGCCACGAACCACTTACCATAAAAGCGGAGTTCATCAGTAACAGCTTTAGTAAAAAAGAAACAGTAGCTGGAATGTTTTCGGACGTCGAGAAAGCGTTTGCTAAGGTGTGGCATGACGGCCTCCTTATCAAATTTATCTCCTTTAATTTCCCATCAGGCCTCATCGTACTCATTGCTCTACCTCAACGGAAGGATTTTTCAAGTTCGTATTAAAATAAGTCTTTCTACTACAAGAAATATCAGAGCTGGTGTCCCCCAAGGCTTCATAATTTCGCCCACTCTTTTTTACTTATTCATTAATGATATACCAACATTTTATAATGCCCTTGTAGTTTGCTACGCTGACGGCACTGCAATATTATGTAAATATCTCAGTCCTCATCTCGCCATAGAAAAACTACAGTCTGCAATTAATCAGGTTTCCCACTGGTTCCAGTCTTGGAAAATTCTCATCAATTCCCAAAAGTCTTCAGTTATCGTCTTTAACAAGAAAGTACTGCGTGAAAACCTCACTGATATTAATTTGAATGGCAACATCATTGAAAAAGAACCCTATATAAAATATCTCGGCGTTTATTTGGACAAAACGACTCAACTTTAAACATCACTTGACTTCCATTCGCGATAAAGTACAGAGGGCATTCATAGCTATATATGCATTATTAGGAAGAAAATCTAAACTCAGACTTAGTACAGAAGGAATTCTCTGTTCGCAAGTAAGCCGTCCAATTTTACTCTACGCGGCATCTGCCTGGGCTTCCACTGCAAGATCAAATAGGCTTAAATTGCAAGAATTACAAAATAAGCAAATACGCATTCTTACAGACTCCCCGTGATTCGTAAGAAATACAGTTATTCATCATGGAATTAATATAAAACCAATTAACAGTGAACACTTAAAGGCTTTCTCAAAAGTTCTACTTAAAATGTGATTCTCACCAATATGAAACGGTCAGAAACATCGTCAATTATGACCCTACTAATTTTACAAGCTTATAAGCGACCCGGAACCATACATAACAATGCAAATTGACATAGTAATCTCTGAATTTAATTGTATATAGATTTTTCTTATTTTATTTAGTTATTTTCTTCATTTTGCTTGTTTTATCTGGTAAAGCAGGACTGTAGACTTTACTCGCTTGATCAAGTAGAATATAGACTTAATTTAGCAGAATATAGGTTTTGTATATTTTTTGTGTGAAATTCAGAGACAGAAGGGGATTTGTTGCCCTGAGCCAGTAGGATAAAAATATACGGTTTGTTTCCCGACGAACCTCAATAAAATTTACTAGGGACTTGTATATATTTTGTTTTACGCTTCAAGTTTTATTAATGACCTTCTCAAGTTAGATTAGTGTTCTTCTCATGTTTTCTTCATTTATTCAAGATCTTTTTACGTATAACTGCACCATGTAGAAAAGATATGCCATTTAATTGCTATTTACAGTAGCCTAATAATATTGTAAAGAAATGATACTCAAGGTACGTATCTCTCTCTACACATTGTGTGTAGGTCTTTCCACTTTGTGGATTTTAAAATGTTTTCAATTAAGATTACCTTAGGGGATAAGATAATTTACGGAAGTAAAGGCCGCAAGGTCGAAGGCTCCCGATAAAGTTTAGATCCAAGATCCAGCAGAACGTCTTTTGTTCCTGAAACTGGGGTCTCTATTTTACTTAGTTTTTTATAGGTATTTCCAACTGGAATGTTTCCTGAGGTTTGGAAAGGTGCGGTAACCTCACCGGGGGATTATTAGAGGTACCAGAAAAAGCAAGAAATAATTCTAGCTAACGCCGGCAAAGACGAAAGTATCAAAGTAAACAAAATTTCTTTTCGCCTGATGATGAAGAACCTGCACCTGTTTTTATCGAAATCGATAGAGTTTTGGCTAAAATGTACACCCAGCAGAAGTTTGTTGCTTTGCGTAATTTTATAAAGGAATAATATTAAAAAGGGTAGCCAAAGACATGCCTCATATGTTTCTTGTAGAAATTATACCAGCAGGAGTTAAAACCAACAAATATAGAAAGCAAAAAAATCTCGAAATATGTTTAATTAGCTATATGGGAATTTATGTTCCTAAATTAATAAATTTTTAAGTTTATGTAACGTGAGATTGACTAATTGATAGAAACTAACAACCGTTTAATAAAACCATGATTTCATTGCAGTTTGACTTAGTATCACATGTTAAAATCTACTTTGGTTCTAGTTAAAATCCCTAAAAATCAAAACAGTAGATGCAGTCTTAGCTATTGAACACAAGTTTTAATGCAAAGTAAGAAAATTATGTAAATACAGTGTAAAATACCTCGAAGTGAAAACTATAAATGTAACCTTTTATATTTGCAATTATTTTCTAGCTAGTAAGTTATAGTGTAATATATTTATATATATACATATATGTATGTATTTATTTTTAAATTTTAGAGGAATAATTACAATTCGTTTTCGTTCTCTCATCGCCCGTGAATAACAAGCACACTAGAGGGAAAAATCCAAACCGCAACCTCTTAAACCAGAGGGTTTTGCTGGTAAGTGAGAATTCAGTCACTCATATTACCAGTCTATTGTAAGATTGACTCTTCGATTTCCCTTGTGTATCACTCTGAACGGGAAAACCAATTTTGTCACTTTTTATCGAGAGTCATGGATATCAGAAGAAAAGTTCAATTTCTTTTCCTGTCTATTCGTTCGTTTCGATAATGTTACTTCAAGACTGTCAACCAGCATTTTTAGAGAACTAAGCTTGTTCAAATTTTTTTCCTCACTTTGAGAGTTTTAAGCATTTATTTTCAGTACAAATGTTGCTTTTAAAAGTTATGAATTTTAGAAGTAGCTCTCTACTTAACTTCTCTGAGGCTGTTAAATCTAGAATGTTACTCTTATATTTTCATATCTCTACACAATTTAAGAACATTACATGATTTGGATAATTTTTCATTAACCCTACTCTTACATAAGGAAGTGAAACATTGGTCCCATGTGCAGGACCTACAAGGCCGCAGGCGGGCGCCACCCGAAAGGGGGTGCTTATAGAAAGGACCACGCAGAAAGGGGCGCCAGAAAGGGAACTAATAGACACTTTTCAGGCAGTAATTGGACCATGTGAACTTTTAATAATTATGCGTTTATAAATAAATATTCGGAAAATGATTAAAATAGAAAAAGATGTAATGATAGATATTGCGTTTAGTACAAACATAAAATACCTTTAGAACGAAATTAAATAAGACAAGTTAGGCATATTTAGGACTAGTACCATTAGTCTTTGCGATGGCACAGGGGGCAAAATTTAGAGGCTTAAAACTTTTATAGGCCTTCGACGGCAGAAAGCGTAGTGCCGGCCCTATGCATATTTTCAATACTTCTTTATGAAGACTTCTGTCATATTACTTTCCTTAGGTTCATGTTTTTGAATCAATATAGAAGTTCTGACCTCATATATGAATTTTAGTGTTTCATCATGGTTGACCTTGTTATTTCATCTTTACGTCTTCTGTGGATTTCAACGTAGTCTATGCTATATTATGGCGTTGGTCTTAAAAGATTCTACAATTCTATCATTCTTATTTTTTTCCATTTCTCTCCTTCTTGTTTCCTTATTTATATTTTCGCACTCTTGAACACCAGAAGCATGTTGCTGAATCAATACAGAAGCGCTGTGTAAAGCATTAAATTTAAGCTTAGTTTATTCATCCGTATTGTCTAACACGTCATACACAAATTTTAGTGTTTCATCATAATTATCCTTGTTATTTTAACTTCTTGCCTTCCTTGGACTTCTATTAAGCCCATGCATCTAGATGGCCTTAGTATTACAAAATTCTATACTTCTTATTTTTTTCCTCTTTCACTCCTTCTGTTTCCTTTATTCGTATTTTCGCACTCTTGAACACCAGAAGTACGATAGTGAAATAAATTAAGAGAATTTTCATATTTGATATAGGATCTCCAGAACTACTGGACAGATTTTAATAAAATTTGGTGTGAACATAGGTTGATATAATACAAACAAAATAAACATTCAACAGTTATAATCGACACAGATGATCATGTGTAAGACTGATGGGAGTCTGAAGGTCTGAAACAGCGGTTGCAGAACACACAAACGAAATCGGTTAACAGGTGGTATGATCCCCTCTTACAGCCACACAGGCCTCTCAGCGTGATGTCATACTGGAAATAAGGCAGTTTATCAGAGCCAGTGGCAATTGGTCCCACTCATTCAGAAATGCAGGTTTCAGTTCCTGGATGGTTCTCGGAGGATGGGGGTTGCGAGTTGCAATTGCCCTCTCCAGAGCGTCCCAGACATGCTCTATAGGGTTGAGGTCTGGAGACCTGGCTGGCCAATCCATCCGGCGAATATCCTCACTCTCGAGAAATTCGTCGACCAGAAGAGCTCTATGTGGTTTCGCGTTATCGCCTGTGAGATGAACTCGGGGCTCACTGCATCCCGGAAAAAGTGAACATAGGGCTTTAAGTCCTCATCCCTGTACCTCACACCAGTCACAGAGCCTCTGTCAAAGACGTGGAGAGGTGTGCGGCCATCCAACATGATGCCTGCCCAGACCATTAAACCGCCACCGCCATAATTGTTGATTTCGAAGACACTGGAGGGTAGTTAGCGAGTCCCTGGCCCTCTCCATATGAAAGTGCGGCGAGAATCGGTGTTTAGGCTAAAACGGGACTCATCGGTGAAAAAAACGGTCGCCCATTGCTCCGTACTCCAATCACTATGCTGCCTGCACCATGCTAATCGGACTGTCCTGTCCGCAGACGTAAGCGGGACGCAAACAGCCGGTCTTCTGGCAAACAACCCTCTTTCTTGCAGTCTTTTGGAAACAGTCACCCTTGTTACACGGGTTCCTGTGGCTGCATACATGTCCCGAGAGAGCTGAGAATCTGTAGCTTCTCTGTTACGCCTCGTTAAAATGAATAAATAGCGATCTTCTCTGGCCGTCGTGTCTCTTGAACGACCTTGACCAGGCTTTCTCTTTATGGATCCAGTACCCTGGAACTGTTTCCATAGGTTACACACGACACTGGGCGTTAAATTAAACTCTCTGACTTTCGATTTGCCTGCGTCTAGCCTGCCGACAATTTACCACCTTATTCAATCATCTAAACGTTGGTGGTTACTCATTTTTACTATTCCGATGTGAATTTAACCGATTGCTGGAAGATAACACCAAGAAATTCGCCGAGGTGTACTAGCGACTCGTCTTACCCTCCACGCTCTTAAAAAGCCTGTTTTTCTACTGGCTTCGCCTACACACACACGTATACGCTTACATATTTGAAGTACAAGATTTGCATTTTTTATCTAGAAGCAGTGGGTTTTCCTTCAGTTCAATTCTTTTCCTGCAATTCGAAAAAAAATATGCAAATTCTCTTAATTTATTTCACCAGTGTATCTTTTGAGGTTTGATATTTTTTGCCTTAGTGCCGGTAGGCTATTCCCGTTTTACAACAGTAAACAGCCATAAATTAGCATTATACTCGATTCAGCCAAAACCTAGCAATGAGATTCATTGTGCCAAAACTGTCAGTTTCTTCCAAGAAGTCAAATTTATTGCATTTTTTCTAGAACAAGCTAGAGAAGTTTCGATGCGACGACGCGCAGATAGACCGCAACAGAGGTAATTCAGATATGTAAAATCGAGAGTTCAATATATTGTCAATTTTGATGATCTACCAGCGCTAAATTTCATCACAAATTACCAAAATCTACTTAAGATATTGTATAAAATATTTTAAAATATAATTAGAGCCTTTGATGTTTCTAACTTAATACCTCAACAACTGCTGGCTTGTTTAATACAACGCTAACCGAACTGATATGTTGTGTTAAAGATATTTAAAAGTATCTCCTGAAAGTATTTACTTTACATTTTACTGTTTATAGTCAGGGTTTCTTACATTTACAGTTAAGGTTTTCTGGGGAAAAAGTGTTGGATATGATCGTCAGTGCTATTTTCTCTCACCATTCCTTTATTCAATTTATATATGAAGGTGTTTATTTATATATTATATAAAATAATATGAAAGCTAATTTAGCTTAAGCTATGTAATGAATTTTCTGACAGCAAATCTACGAGAAACTGGACAACCTATCAAATCAGTAGTTAGCAAACAATTTTAAAAATCGGATTGTCCAGCAGAAAAACCATCTAGGTAGGAATACTATTAATGTTACCGAAGTTAACTTCAATTAAAAATATCTCTCAATAAAAAATTTCTTTCTCAAATGAACTCATTCTCAAATTGAAAACGGCCTAATATGAAATTTTCAGCGAAGCGAATGCTATTATTATCCCCAAAGTTGATAGTGGACAAGTTGTTATGAAAGAAATGTTGGAATTGTTGGAGATACAAATTTTGTAATAGAAGGCTACTACAAAATCAAAGATTCTTTAAACTCTGACCTCTAAAATTAAAACCGTTGTTAAATCAACTAATATTCTGTCTAGTTATTAAAACATCCTGTTATTAGTAGAATTTACCTATAGATCTCTAGAACAGTTTAAAGAAAGTTAATTGATACATAAGGATTTAATATGAAAGTAAGTATACAACTTTCTAGTACCACAATATACCATATTTTTGTTTCTTGCAGAAGAAGGATTCTGCGCCTATCTCTACCGAAGTGCATAAATGTTTTCTTTGAAATCAACATCAATATAAAATAGAATTTTGCTTGACTTTGGAATTAAAACTGATTGTTAGATTTTATATATGTGTATTTTACTGACGCAATTTGTTATTCACGTATTAGTTAAAATCGCGAAGTACCAGCAGTTCGTCCCGGAATCCATTACGAGTGTAGAAAGAGCTGGCTGAATGAGAATATTCATGTATAATATAAGTACGAGGCAGTTTATCTTAAAAATTTCTTCATAGAGGCATCCTTTCGCACAGCCAGATTGCCTTAGTGTTCCTTGCCATAATGAGATAAGCCAGTTCTAATCCTTTTACAGATGCTGCATCTGTAAGTATCAGAAGCTATAAGTATTTTCTAATTAAGTTTTTTTCATACATTTCCCAAAAATTATATCAGGAGTACTTAACTTTAAAAACCACGGTATTGTAATAATTCCAAGCAATGAAGTAGCTATCAGTTTTAGAATACTTCGTTCCTAGAGAATTCATGAATACAGTACAGTTTTCTCGATCTGAATCTCAACAAATATTTACTAAAATTTCTGTTATTCAACAGTTATTGAGACTCTGATAAAAATACTTGTTAAGTACACATTTTAAACAAGAATAGTGGGAACGAATGCCCCGCTTCCTAAATGAATAACATCCTTAAAACTGCACAAAAACCCGTGCTCAGAGCACGCGCGGAAGTAACGAATCGAATCGAATCGGACATCTATAGCCGGGATATCACAAAAGTTGTAACTTATCCGGCTCACTGACAAAAATTGCAATAAATGCGCCTAACGTGGTCATCCTGACAAGTGAGAAACAAAGAAATGAGGCCGTGGGAAAAGAAGAAAAACCAAAGAACAAAACCAAATAGTAAGCAATGGAGAGAATCATATCCTAACAATTAGATTTTCATTAAGAAGTGGTGAGACCTGATGATGTCATAATCCACTAATATAAGAAAATACAATACAAAACAAAATGCATAATATAACGGAAGTAACAGCGTCAAGTCGGGCCAAAAAGGAGAAGGAACGACACCTGCACCGGCTTTTTGTCAAGGCAGGAAACCACATATCGCCAAGCCTCGCTACACACGGTGAAAAAATCCAAACTCCACACCCCGAACACCCCCCCCGCAAAAATCTTCCAAATTCCTCAACAACTAAAATTCCTTGAACTAAACACAAATTCAGATATCGCCAAGCACGCCAAAGGAAAGGCGAAGAATCCGACGCTGGTGTGAGAAAAAATTTACAAACCTAAATGAACCCATCGGAAATTCTCAAGCAAAGCCTTAGAATCCAGCTACCAGTGCTACTTTTTTCAATCCTTCCTCCCCCCCAAGACCTTTTCCTCGCGAAGTGTAAAAATTTAGTTAAATTATTGACTGTAACTTAAAAATTGTATAAGTTAGAAACTTGAAAGTGATCTTAAATTAAAAGGCTAATTTTTCTGCATCCAGTGATATAAATTAATAAAGGATCAACTTAAGTTAAGTAATATTAAATCGAGCTTATTACGTAGAAAAACACCCAATTCCATTGTGTGTTTCAACGCATTTATGAGTAACAAGTGGAAGATACATACAAATCTTAAGTACCAAAAACCCCTAATTATAATTAAACCAAAGCAAATATAAATACTGCATATTAACTAAAACAACATTGTGTAGCATAAATTTAGAATAATAATAAAAATTAAATTCTTAAATCAAACTTAAATAATTAAGTAAATTTGCTACACAACATCCCTCCCGTAATCGGGGGAAAAAGTTTTGGCAAGAGACACACAGTCAATGGAAAAAAGGTTTACAAAGTGTTCAAGTAAACGAAGTAGTAAGTAAGGTGTTGGTACATTCACTCGTCAATCACAGAAAAGGATACATGGTTATCTCCATAATCAAAATCCTACCATAAAAATGGTTAGCAAAAAATATATGCAAAAGTATGTAAGAGGGTCAAGAAGTCTCTCCGGAGTACAACTAAATACAAATTAACAAAGAAAAAACAAGTGTTGGCAAGCAACACGTGACACGCCCCGAAATAAAAATTTAAACAAATTGTAATCAACACGATACTCCCCAAAGCAAGTAAACGTGAAATGTGTGTAAATAAACAAATAAACAAACACCACTAAGTATACGGGTGTTCAAAGCAAAACAAATCAAGAGCTAAATGGCGCTTGACACAAAACAAAATGCAAACAGACTAACTAATCACCTCAAAATTCAATCACCAAATAAAGTGACACTACAAATCCGAAATCAAGTTTGTAAGGAAATGCCTACTGTATAAATCATAAATTATCTCTAACAGTACACATAATTTCATTTCCTTAACCACTGGCACCCCGATATTAAGAGAGTGCATAAGAATAAACACTGCAACTGTACAGCGCAAACTGAACTACGAATCAATCCCTGGCAAAAAAAAATAAACGAGTTGCGCAATCTATAAGGACAAGACAATCACCTATAAGGACAAGTTGGCAAGAAGATCATCAAGTCAAAATTCTAACCGAAACAAGTCCCTGGTACCAAGAAATAGGACAACCAATGAACTTAAAGAAGTGGAGACAAACCACAAGGACCAGCCGTGCAAACCTAAAAAAAGGCTATTGAGACAAGAAAATTAAATTCCAGGACAACATGATCACTACCTCGCATGCCTAAGCATGTAAAATCCAAATGCAACATTCGACCAAGGATAAGCCAAGAATACGACACAACCATACTAAGTGATACAAATTTATCTAAATAGAATACAATTACCAATAAAATGACCACTACTACCCCTGAATTGTGTGCATATCAAATTATATAGAGTTCAAAGCATGCCAAATCACTTTTTATACACAAACCCATGTGCATCCTTAGGCCTCAGATGGTAAGGTGAAACGTGTGACAAATTCTGTATATTTTCTGATGCAATTATGTCATCCTTCTGTAATGTGGGAAAATTAATTCTCTCAGGTACTCTCGTGAGTCTGTCCACGTGTACCGTCTGAATCTCAGCAGGATTTACGATGGAATCAATTTTATAGTTGACTTTAGTCACCTGCTCAATAAGCCTGAAAGGTCCCTGATTCAACTTAGAGAGTTTTCTAGCCATACGAGGCTGAACTACTGGAGTGTATAAATACACCACATTTCCCACTTTTATCTCCTTATCATGAAAAATCTTTTCACGTGAATTTTCCTGCTTATCTGTAGCCTCCGTTAAATTCTGATTTACTACTTTAAAAGCCTTTTGTAATCTCAAGATTAAATCTTTAGAATAGTTGTTTGTGTCATCATAGGTTCTAAAACTGGTTTGCAATAATAAATCAGTAGGCAAACATAAATCCCTGCCATATGAAATAAAAGCTGGACACTCCTGAAGTGCACTATGACGACCAGTTCTGTGAGCCAATAAGGCAAAAGGCAGATGTCTATCCTAATCTTCCCGCGTTTGCGACACTAAGTGACTAAGTGAGTTAATTAAAGTGGCATTCAACCTCTCAACTCAACTACACCATCAGATTGTGGATGATAACTCGTAGTATGTTTAGTAACTCACAATTTCTTATAAACCTCAATTATAGCTTGAGAAATAAAATTAGTACCCTTATTTGTAACAATGTGTTAAGGTACCCCATGAGTCGAAATAAACTGTTCTAATTTCTCAATTATGGATCTGGATGGGGTGTCCTGCAAAGGATAAGCCTCAGACCAACGTGAAAAATAGTCAGTTACGACCAAAATATATTTATTGCCTGCCAGGGTAACTGGAAGGGGAAACACTATATCCATCGCAATTCGCTCAATGGGACGTGTAGCCATAGGCATTCTCATAAGGGGAGCCTTATGGGAAGGTCTATGACCCCTCCTCTGGATACAGGAGTGACAGGACTTAATGTAATTGTATATCTGTTTATGCATGCCCTTCCAGAAAAATAACTTCTCAACACGATGAAGTGTTCTGTGATAACCTGAGTGCGCAGCCGTAGGTGAATCATGATGTTCCTGCAAGATTCTTAACACTAATGTTTTAGGAACAACTAGCCTATCTTGTTTCTGCCACCGTGAACTGGGTTTTTTGTACTTGCAGTATAAATTATTTTCCTTTACAAAAATAATCTGAGAATTTGGCGTTGGAGACTAGTTATTCTCAAGATAATTAAAATCTGCTGGCAAAAAGGATCAGAAGCTTGTTCTTTCTTAAATAATTCTAACAATTCAGTTGTAATGGAAGTCTGAATTAACTGTGTAACATTTACTACCCTTGATAAGTAATCAGCTGTTAAATTCAATCTACCAGGTTTATGAACAATTTTATAATCAAACTGGGATAAACCCATAATCCAATGCGCAATTCTAGAAGTGGGATCTTTAAGTTTTAACACATGTGATAATTAAGCTTGATCAGAATAAACTGTAAAAGGTTTACCAAGAAGATATTATCTAAAATGAGCTGTGGCCCAAACAACTGCCAAAATTTCTCTCCCTACAGTACTGTAACGTGTTTCAGGACCTTTTAATTTCCTACTCGCATAACATATTGGATGTTGAAAACCATTTGAATCTTCCTGACATAAGACAGCACACAGTGCATAATTAGACTCATCAGTACACAGGGAAAAAAGGGTTATTAAAATTTGGTAATGCCAAAATAGGTTCATTCAGAAGTTCAGCTTTTAGAATATCAAACGCCTGCTGAGCTTCTTGCGACCAATAAAATGGAACTGTATCTGCAGTTAACTGAGTTAAAGCGAGTGCCTTTTGGGCAAAATTTGGAATGAACATTCTGTAAAAGCCAATAAGACCTAAAAAGCGCCTAACTTCCTTTCTAGTTTTAGGTGCAACAAAACTGGATAGCTCTTTGATTCTTATCATCTGGCTGAATAATGCCTTTAGTAACTTTGTAGCCTAAGTAAGTTATTTGTTCTTTCAAAAAATGACATTTAGAAGGTTTAAGTTTCAAATTATGCTGCTTTAGTCTGTCAAAAACTAACTTCAATTTCTCTAAATGTTCCTCAAAAGTTTTGGATGCAATGACAATATCATCAATGTAAATCCCTATTTTTAGTGGTGAAAGATTGGCCAAAACGATAGACACGAGCCTTTGAAAAGAACTCGGAGCATTTCTCATGCCAAAAAGTATTCGCAACCACTCATAGTGCCCAGAAGGAGTAGAGAAACCACTTTTGAAGGTATCATCCTGTTGTATTTTTATCTGGAATAACCCTGATGTTAAGTCAAGAGTGGAAAAATAAATGGCATCTCCTAATTGTTCTATCAATTCAATCATGTATGGCAGAGGAAAACTATCTTTGATAGTTTTTTCATTCAACTTACGGAAGTTGTAAGGTTTTAGTTTAAACTAACAAAGTTTTATGTTAATTTCTCTTTCCAATGAGCTCTTATTTCAACTTCTCGTTAGAATGAGCGCGCGTTTCAGCTTTATGCTAATTTGAATTGGAGCCAAGTTTTGTATTTAAAAGGTTAGCTAGGAACTTCTCAGTGTGAGAGAGCTTTTATTCTCAGATCACTGCGGCTCTGTTCGGCGTCCACCTGACCAGCTAGTATTTAAATTCTAAGCACAGCGCTGTTACTCTAATTGAAGTAATCTAAGTGCGTTAGTATTAGCTAAGTTTTGCTACGCACCGTTGATAGTTTAGCATAGAGGCCAACCTCGCGATTATAGCTCTGAGAGCAACGACTTCTTAATTTCTACTCACTTTATTTTAAATTATTTGATTGTTCAGTTTAGACCCAAGTGCGGTCATTATTTTCTGTTATCCCTTCCGAGTTGGGAAGTGGCTGTAATTACATAGTCCAGTCACATTAATGTGACCATCTGTCAAAAGCCAGAATTGTGCCTTCCACAATGATCAGTGAACCTAGAGAATGCCAGGAAAACATTCCCCAGACCATAATGCTCCCGCCTCCAGCTTGGACCGTTCCGGCAATGGTTGCAGGGTGGTTCCTTTCAGAGGTTTCACGCCTTATACGCCAACGTCCATCTGTCCGATGGAGCATAAAACGCGATTCATCCGAAAACGCAACCTGTCGCCACTCAGTGGACGTCCAGCTGCTGTACTGGCGTGCAAATTCTAGCCTTCGCCGTCGATGAACAGCAGTCAGCATAGGTGCACGAACCAGGCGTCTGCTTCGGAGGCCCAGACGCAGCAATGTTCGCTGAATAGTACTTTGGGAGACACTTTTGGTAGCCCCTTGGTTCATTTTGGTGGTCAGTTGCTCAACGGTAGCCCGTCTATCTGCCCGAACGCATCTCCGCAACCGTCGTTCGCCTCTGTCATCTATGGCCCGTGGTGCACCACATTTGCCACGTCGCTGATTTTGGACAGTCCCATTTTGCCATGCACGGTACACTTTTACCACGGCGGCACGCGAACAGTTCACAAACTCAGCCGTTTCGGAAATGCTTCCACCCTTGGCCCGAAAGCCAATGATCATGCCCTTTTGGAAGTCGGATAAATCGCTTCGTTTCTGCATTACGCGAACGATTCAAATGTTTTCCGAAGCCCTCACACACCCTTTATATACGCTCAACTGCACTGTGCTGCCACCTGCCTTCTGTGATTGGTTATTTAACTCTGACATGGAAAGTACGTGGTGGTCACATTAATGTGACTGGACTGTGTAGTAGTTTAATAAAAGGGTAACTTCAAAACCCTCCTTGCGTGCAGTTATTCTACACTTCCACTGAACATACCTGCATTCAGCACCCTGTCCAAGATCAGGACAGTAACACGGTTAAGACCATGTTCGCCAAAAGTATGCACAGAACACTCAGCCCTGACAAAGTCAGTGACCAAACGGTAGGTGTTATCCGCCTTTTAAACAAATAAAACAGGAGCACTGTAAGGGCTGTCACTTTCTTGGATGATGTTAGCTTCAAGTAGCTATGCCACCTGTCTGTCAAGCTCATCCCTGAGATGGTAAGATGACTTTATGAGGCTTTTGTCTAACAGGAATATTGTCACGTAAGTTGATGTTATGCAATATGGTGTCACACCCTGTTAATGCAGTAACTGAGGCAGCAAATATGTTATTATATTGATTGAGAAGGCGTGATAATTGCTGTTGTTGCTGCTCAGGTAAAGATTTGAGATCAAATTCAGCATCCCATGACTCGAAATCCTCACCTGTTTCAATGGTAGTATTGTTGATAAGTTCAGTATTTCGTGAGATGACATTCACTGGTTGAGCACTGGCCAATTTCATTCCTTTGTTTATGTGCAGAATATCTGTTGAAAAATTAGCAATTTTAACATAAAATTCCTGAGATTGAGAAGTTTGATTAACTGATCTGGTTATGGCAAATTTACTTTGTGCATGTTCCATTAAAGGTTCAATCAAAACAGTATTAGCATTAAAATATTATTAGCATTAAAATTAGCACAGCGAGTAGTAAGCTTGATAATATTCTCAGAAAAAGGTGGTAACTTATGTTTAGTTACAGAGTAGCAAAATGTCTGAGAAGTTGAACTAGAAGGTGCATTACAGTTCACAGCATTAGGATGACTTAGATTCCACTTTAAAATTACATTTGGTCCTAACAGTTGCGAAGTACAAAAATCTAAATGCATGTTGTTGTCTACAAGAAATTTATTTCCTAATAAAGCACCATACTGAGACGAAAGAGGTGTGTCAGTTATCAAAAATTCAGTTTCAAAATATTGTTGCTGGAATTCTTCAACTAAATTGACTTTTTTAGTTACTTTTAACTTTTCTGCTGCTTTTCCTTTAAAATAAATATTACAGGTGTCCAATAAGATTTTATTGCCAAAACAATTAATGTATTTGGGTTCTATGATGTTTACAGTTGCACCTGAATCCAATAAAAACTTAACTTTAGTCGCCAATATAGATCCTTCTACTATAGGCAAAGACGCCTCACTTGTGGAAACGATAAACATGGATGGTACCTCCAAAAGGGCTTTAGGAGACGAAACGGAGTCTGGGTTCTTCCCACCCTGAATTAGTTTAAATTAAAGCTTGGAGCTTGGGGATTCAAAGCATTATTAGTCACATTTGTGTTATTTGAATTACTCGAAACAGCTGGTGTGGTGTTGTTAGGATTTTGCCTAGCTGTCTGATTATTTCTAAATCTCTGTTGACCCCGTCTAGAGTGGTGGTCAGGCACAATGTTCGCAGAGCAATCCCTGCTAACATGTCTAGTTCTGTTGCATCTGTAACAACGGGGCTGCATGGGTCTGGAACGAGTAATTTGTGACAGTAAACTCTGAACGTGAGTTTGAAGTGAACCCATCATTTTAGTGAGCTGAGCTACATTTTCCTGTTGGAGCTTAATAGCTGTAGTGAGCTCTGACGTGTGTACTGATGGTGGTGTACTAGTTTTTTCAAGTGCTGGCTTAGCAGTATGCACTTTCCTAACATCTGCTGTTGTAAAATCAGTACTAGCAGGGGCTCTTAGCCCACATATGCTCCTCAATAATAACATGCTGTTTAGCAGCTGTAAATGTTTTATGATTCTACGGCAACAGTAATCGTCTCAAATGAAGCTGTAAACCTTCAACAAAAACAGACAGTAATAAATCCTGCCTTTGAGCTCCAGCTGCAGGGTCACTATTTCTTTCTGTAAGTACAGTTTTGTACGAAAGGGCTTCTATACGGGCAGCAAACTGCCTTACTGTTTCATGTGGCTTCTGAAAAGCCTGGATAAGAGCACGTATGTTAGAGTGCAAGTTGTGCACAGAAGTAAATCGTCCCTTTAAGGCATTTATAATATACTCGAGACTGGTTTCTTTTTTCAACCTAGGGTTGTTTCTTATGAAATCAGCAGCCTCACCTGCAACCTTGACACTAATTACAATCAGTTTGTCTTTATCTGACCAGCCGACATGAGTGGCTATTAGGTCTATCCTATCCAAGAGTTCACTTAAACTAGCTCCACTGTCTGCGCCTGTAAAAACAGGAACAGATTCCAAGGGATTTGGCCCAAAAACTGACATAACCTGGACTTCTCGATCCTCTTCCATACTGAAAAAACTACTACTAGCAGGAACTCTCTTTCTAGGCATACTGAACTATATGTTACCTACAACAATGCAATCACTAAGATAAAAAGAAGTATCCTAGTCTGTGACTAACAGGTGAGTACCAACACTATTATTAACACAGAAATAACAATAGTACTTTAAACTATTCAGGTAATCCACTGTGTAAGTGTTTGTGTTGGAAACATTAGAGTCCATAAGCTTGTGACACAAAATACACATCTGTTATACAATGAATTTCGTGTAAACAGTAATCAAATTGTGTAACACATAGATATTAACACAAAATAACAACAGTACTTTTGAGATTAACCATTCAGGTAATCTACTGTGTAAATGTTTGTGTTGAAAACATTAAAGTCCATAAGATTGTGTCACAAAAATACACATCTCTTATACACCCTCACAGGAAAATAAAATGTATATGTGTACTTCACAAAATACGACCACTGCATAGACCTGTTACTGTAACCGTTTAACTGATTGGGATTTAGTATCAAGTCTAGACAGGTGGAAGAAAAATAGCAATATTTAAACTAAACATAAAATCACCAGCATCAAGTTCAACACACGAAAGAAAAGTTAATAGTGCCCCTTAAATATGGCTCAAAAACACAGCAGCAAAATGCGCCTGTAAAACGTAGATGGTTCGAATTTCACGGCACCAAATTGTTAAGTCCAACTAAGATGGAGTTAACTACAAATAAACAAATTTAACCATTGCGCTGTGTAGTTTTAAATAGTATGTCAACAACCCAAAGAATCCTGATGCTAGTGAATCAATGTTTGTTAACATATCAAAAAGGAAACACATAAATCAGTAATAACTTTCAAAAAAACCTTAGAGTTTGTTATATTTTTTAACATATCAATTTATGTAAAAATCAATTTTAGTACTAAACCCTTCACTACCCCGGGGTACGAAAATAACCTAAGATAATTTTACCAATTTTTTTTCTTTTAACAGTGAAACATAAACATGTGTTTTCAACAAATTTCTATTAAGTTCAAAATAAACCACATAAAACTTCTATAACAATTATATAAGCATAACTATTTCATTGAGTTGGAATTCATAAAATTCATGACCAACGTTTTAAACATTAATATTGGATTTCAACAAATTCTGCAATTTTAAAATAACAACTTAAAACTTCTAAAACTATTATTTAAGCATAACAATTTCATTGAGTTAAAATTTATAAAATTCGCAACAACTATTTCCTTTAACAATTATTAAGTTCTTACACCTTAATAGAGTACAAAATAAAGAATAATGACAAGCTAACAATCTTAAATTTAAGAACTTATACTGCACAGAGAATTAAAAGAAATCTGCTATTCCTAACAACTTAAAATTACCTTCTTAAGGTAATTAAAGTATTAACAAAGAGCGAAAATTCTATTTCAATTTTTCAATTTCTGAAACTCAGCTAGTACAGTTTTACTATATACCTTAACTTAGCATTTTTTGTAGTTCACCAAATAAAACAAAATTTCTAATTTCTTAACAATTTAAAATCTTTAAACAAACTCATTAAAAAATTAAGCTAATTAGAATTTACCATTTTCCAAATAGGGAGAATTCTTCTAACAATTAATTAAAACAAATAGTAAGTTACGAATTAGGATAGTTCATTTTTTTTCTATTAATTAAGATAAACCCAGTTAAGAAAAGAAACGACTACAGGGAACTTAGCTGAACCGATACAATAGTAACGTATTCGAAGATATTGAGGGTTTTAACATAGAGGAAACCCTTTAAATCTTTCTTGTATCTCTATACAAAATCTAAATAAAATAAGAAGATTTTCAGTTTACTAAAGAAACTGAATTTTCCATGCTCTATACTGAGCAAGGAAGTAAGGCACTGTCTTTGCGGAGCAATATGTAAATAATGGTCCGGTTAAATACTGAAAAACCTCGAGAAGGAATCCCAATTAGGATATTGTAAATTTTCATTATTTCCTGCTCCCACTATACTTCATTAATAGTAAATGATTACAATGATTTCAGCACAATTGTTTTTAGTTCATTTTAGTTATTACTGTGCGACAAAATAGCTTTAGTTGGCTTCAAAATAAAATTTATTCAACACGTTATTAATAAATAATTAAATTATTAATAAAATTAATAGATAATTATTATTATTTATACATACCATTTTTCTAACTTACTCATTTTGATATAAAATAAATGGCATACCGATTCCTTTTCACGTTTTTATCCTATGCCAAAGACTAAGTCTAAAGTTTTGTAAAAATTGTATGAGTAATAATGGCACTCAAATTTTAGTTTCTGTTTAGTTAAATTCGTTTATTTTTGATAATATCCCTTTATAATGAATTGTAAAATAGCATGAATAATTTCTCTTATAAATGGCACACAAAATTGAGTTCCTGCTTAATTTATAGAGACATTAGGTATTTTTTGAAAGTAGGAGATACGAAGAAATGAGCAATGCCCTCGTCGAGACTCAAATCACGGACCTCTCGAACACGCGCCGAGCGTGCTGACCTCTACACCACGAAGGCATGCGAAGAAGGCGGGAGAAATACCTTATAAGTTGAATTCAGTTTATGTCTGATACTATATCTTTTTTAATGAAGCTATCTTACTTTCTTCTTGTATCATCTGAAAAGAGTTAATCGCGTTAATGTTCATAATATTTTTCAGTTATTTAAGAAATTTAATTTCAAATAAATTTTATGAAATTTTTGAATTTTTTTTATATTTTGCATTATTTTTACTTTATAACCTACTTCCATACTACTATATTAAAGTAAATATTTTTTTTCTACGCATTTTCCAAAAAATGAGGATTTTTAATTTGAAGACTTTGGAGACATGTAAATTTATACATTAAAAATATTTGGCGCTGATTTCAAAATTGACGTACGATTTATAAAGATAATGATACTAAATCTAGATAGATTTCCGTTGTACCTTACTCAGGTTCTTTTTAGCAGCATTTATTTGTCATTCCATTACTTTTCAAAGAAATTTAAAAGGCTGACATTTACCGGTGTAATATGTTTAACATTTTAAGTTAAAAATAATTTTCAACTTAACATTTCTGCAAAACTTAGGGATTGTATTAAGAATTTTAATAATACTATTAAGGAAAGATTAAATTCGAAATAAAAAGTATTTATTTACAGCCATATCTTCTCTTAACTTGGAACGCTTTAAATATTTTCTGCTATAGTGAGCAAATTTTTTATTTTGCCTTGTTTTCATCTGTTCATCAATCATTAATTTTAATTAATTTTGATTTTATGTAGCTGAAGATAATGTTTTATAAAGGTGAAAATAAAAACTAAAAATTTGAAGTCAGAAAACTTTAGCTTAAAGATTAACACTCCGAAGAGTTTACCATTAACGTCTCAAAAAATTTAACATTTTAAAATCATAAAGTTAAAAAGAAGTTCAAAGAGATCTTGACATGAAGATTTCAATTTAACATTTGCAACAGTTCTAAGTAAATTAGTCATTATAAGCCTTTCAGGTTTAAGAATTAGTCCCCCAGAAATCAAAAGCTAGAGAGTATAAAATAGTATTTTAAAACGAGTTCGAGGTATTTAAAATCCCAAAGCCAAATGGTTAAGAAAAACCGCCAACGAAATATATGTGTTAGAAGTATCTTTTATGAATTCAATAACACACTTTGATATATAGTAATATTTATTTATTTCAATTAGACACATTACTGACAGAAAAATAAAGAATTAAGCCATTAAGAGATGTATTGCTGTTAGATCGTTCGGTGTGTTAAAGATTAGAGATTGATTAAATTCGAATGATAAATTAAACATCTTAGGTTTCGCCGAAAGGCAACAACACTCTGAGAACTAGCTATGCGTGAGGTGGGGGAAGGAACAGAACATAAGTTATATTTTGAGCAGTGACAAAACTCTAAGAACTAGTTATCTGCGAGGAGCGTAGATGATGAATATACAAATAAAACATCTTAAGAACTCCGCTAAAAACATCTCCAATGTGAAAATTAAATTGAAGGACGTCGGTGGCCGTTACAGCTGCTGATCACCTCCGGCTTAAGGGATGATAATCGCTTCGGATCAAGAAATGCAGTAAATTTAAATAGATTTTTGATTAAACTTTATTTGAAACTGATCATTGCTGGTCATGTTTGTTAGCGACTGATGACCTGCAGGTTGACTGCAACTGGCGGTCAACAATGAAAATCAATGCAGTAAATTCAAAGAGTGTGTGTGCGGTTGATGGAAGTTTAGATAGATATTTATTTTAATATTAAATCAAACCACATCAGTGCGTTTGAAGGGTATTGATCATTGATGACATTCAATTAAGGTCCAATTAGGATTAATAATATGTCACACTCCTGGGCAGTTTAATAAATTTAGATAAATGTTTAAATTAAATGCAACTAGAAGCATACTGACGGCCGACAAGGATACTTGTCACCATTGACCATCAATCCCTCAGTCATTGGCGACCTATAGAAGAAAAGCACTAAGAAATTTTCTTTTCGGTTTTTTAAAACATTTTTATTTTCATCGTTATAGCTCTAACGCTAAGTATTATTTTCACTGCTAAATGCATATCCTGCACTCGATATTATCTATCTGCTTATCTTATTTGAAATAAGAAATTTCATATCGTAGTCGAATCTTCGGAGAATACATCTTCTAGCAACAACACCGACTACAACAAGCTTAAAAAAATACTGGATAGTATTAACTTTTATCTTAATATCATTGCTGTTCATCATCAAAATGATGGGATTAGCATTAAAGCATGAGTAAATGAAATGCAAAAAAATAATAAATCCAGTTTCATCCAGTTTTAATATTAGAGTTTGCTATTATTTCTTAACTTCCGTTCCCAGTATTAGCGATAGTAAAAAAATGATTTCATACAGATGGAATAATTTCCAACACAATTACAGCTAAAACTGTATTTTATGTTTTTTCTTTCATAGTAGTATACATTCAACAACTCCCATTTATTTCAAACTACGCAACATTTTCAGTTCCGATTGCTGTGAAAGTTTGAAATAGGATACGAGTTTTTGCAGTTACTTCTAACAATTTACGTTTGTATGTTAATTCTGTAATTGATTTCATGTTTTCTTATACTGTGTAATCAGTTTTTGTCTGCTTCCTCAGTATAATTAACTTCCATGAAAATTAATAATGCGCTAGGAAAAAAAACCATGGAAAAAAAACTCTCTTCGCCTAACAGTGTCTTGTAAATATGGCAAGTACTTAAATTTCTGGGGAGAAAACATTTACAATCATCTCTCGATTAACGGGAGTAATACGGGTATTGACTTCTATGTTTAACACAAAATCGCGGCTGATCCGAGAGTAGTCAAATATAACCTGTGTTATAATTACCACAGGAAAGTACTATAAATAATTTTCCTATATTTTCAAGCAGTATAATCTAGAAAATAATTTCATTAGGTTACGTAAATTAAATTAGTATTCAAAGCAAAAGGTACTCATCATAAATAATGAAAGAATAAACATTATCAGAAATGAAGAAACTCAGCTACAAATGGCATTAAAGAAAATGATTTACATCTGTACTTCTGATTTTGCTACCATTTTCTTTGTCAGTAAGTATGCATTATATCTTTGCCAGTATTACACTTTTAATTAATGTAAATAGAATTTAATATTTTTTCTTACTATGCGTAGGATTTATTGAATCATGGTCTAGTCTTTTTCTCCTCTTTTTTGCAACAGTTTTGCTCCATTAACAAGTTTATTAGCTTTGTAATTTGCATTACATTAATTGAATTTTAGACATACTGATTGCTAATAATTTCATGTAAAAGAAAATATTTGGGTTCACTTTCAAAGACAAATTCAATTTTATGCAAATTAACCGTTATTCAATTCCAGGAAAAACAATGTGCTTTTCAACAAATCCAAGGGCCGCGGTAAAGTCTTGACTGCTGATAGTTCCACCTGGGTTAGATTCCAGACGAAATGGCTACCTGAATAGGCATTTTTGAGATTTTCTCCATGTGTAACGTGTATAAGAGCAAGCTGGGATTAGAAAGCCCCAACGAAGGCACCTCTTTCCTTAGGCAGATAAACCTCTCGTGCATTGCCGTAGTTAAAATAAACCAAACCAAACAAATCCAGTATTATATCCGCTAAAACATCACCAGTCTGGTCCTTTTCAGGCAGCATTGTCTGAGGTATCACAGACGCATACTGCTTATTAATTAAACGAAGTAGTCGGTTGAACCGTCTCCTATGAACTGCTATAAGCTTTTCAGACCAATGCCGTGAAGCGCGTGTAGTTCACGAAAGACTACCCTAGGCTTTTTTCAGTTCAATGCAGTCTCTTTTCCTAAATTCCTGGGGCTACGTTTAATAAAACGATCATTCATCTCCTCGTACACTACATGCATATTAAGTTTCGTAACAGTAGTTCCTTTCCCTCTTGGTGTATATATTTTCTGTGAAAGACTGTTTATATATTCATCTTCAAATGGGCTGGCTGAGGGAGTTCCTGTGAATTTTGTAATATGCAAGATCATACCAAGCTTCCCATTAGGTCTTCCATGAAGAGATCTTGCTGCAGACATACAGTTTTCGTGTGCTTTGCTTTTAATCCATTAACAAACCAGCCAGCCGTATGAAACGCCCGCCGTAGAATTAATCTCTACCGTCAATTAGTAATTATCAAATAATTGGTTTTATTTATTTATTTATGTGGCTTGTAGGCCAAAAAATTAGAAGAAGTCAATTATGCCCAGAAGCTTCTATTTATACTGCATCTAACAATAATATAGTAAATAGTACTTCATTTACTTTTCAGTAAAATAAATTATTTAAAAATCAATTCTTTTTAAGTAGCAATTAAATAAGCAACTCCATAAAATCTGAAAAATAATTAATTAAAATATTTTTTAAATTTTACAATGTTTTACGATTGTTTTTTCTTAGGAATATTCGGAGGTTATATTAATGTTACATTAACACTCCTTTTATCATAAGTAGCAAAACGTTATTCAGTATTTAATCAGCTTTATTGATGTACTAGTTCAGTCAATGATTGGTAGTTGTTGCAGTCTTATAGGATTTATTGGTCAGTCAATGATTAGTAACTATTGCAGTCTACTGCTATTGGCCAAGAATTTGAATAAAATCGTATCGATTTCTAAGAACAAAAAATCCTGAAGAAGGAGGATCTACGTCTGATTGCCCTATTTAAGAAAGTAATGTTATCATTTGCACCAAAAGAGTAGCTCAGCATATCTTCTAAATATGCTCCACAACGCCTATAAGGCGGATTTTCAGGCAGATCAGTTGCATGAATTTCAATTCGCCTCTTTCACACATTCGCCGTGCTATACATTACCCTCTTCATCTTAAAGAGGTTATCAGTAAGGATCCATTATAAACTGAGTCAAGTATCTTTTGATCTCAAGGTTTTCATTTCATCAAGGCTAAACTGTAAATAGCAATGATGCAATAGAATCAATAATAGCAATGGTCTAATGGATTTATTATGAAGCAATGATTGTTTAGATTATTAAAAACTGGGAAAGTATTTCCTTAATTGCAGAGGTTTTCAGTTTTTCTTTCTTCTCAAGAAATTCACAATAAAATGTTAAAGACTCTCAAAATGCAAGTAGAGTCATTAAGTTTTTATCGGAACAGAAAACAGGAAAAATCAGTGATTTTCTCGGTGGGATTCAAGCTCTGGACCTTCCGATTGTTAGCCGGACGTGCCTCCGATTACACCATGAAATTACGCGGTAGGGAAGGTTTGGTTTGGTTTATTAAGATTACTGCAAAGCACACTAGGGCTATCTGCCTACCGGCGAGGATTTCATAAGCGTATTTTATCATCAATTAGAGTTATAATGCAATTGCAATTATATAATTTAATGGAATTACGATGTAATCATAATTGTAACTGAAACTGTATTTTACCCCACTCAGCATATATGGGAAGCATTTAAGGAATAGTTAAGTTACTAGAAATAACAAAAGTACCTAAGTACATCAGAAAACCAGAAAAAGACAGAAATATCAAAATAAACGCAGCTAAAGAAGAAAATATATGGCTGTTTTCATTATTTTCTGTGCATAAATGTGATAAAAACCGTTTCAGTGCAATTTGACCAAAAAATCCTTAATAACAATTAAATAAAATAAGAAATTTTTCTTAAACTTTTATAGTTTACTACTTAATTTTTAAAACTAATCATTAACGTAAAGTATACTGTACAAGACTGTACAGTTTATTAAGAAATACACCATATGTTCCTTTAGTTCCCCTTAAAGCAGAAGGTCATTTTTACCCTCGTCAAATATTCCACCTTTGTATTAAAGAGTTAAAATAATTGACACCTAATTTATCTAGATGTTACTTGATGAAAATGATGAGTGAAATTAAGTTATGAAAGTTATCAATACATTTCATGAACTTATTAAAGATATTAAGGATTAAACCCAGACATAGGAATTGTGAGAATGATAAAAAAATTACAAGTGAAAATTAATTCTTTGAGTCACTTTCGAGAAATAGTCCTTTGATCCGGGTTACGCATAGCGAAAGCGTGGGAAATTTGTGAAACCCTTTTATAGCAGAAACTAGGAATGTACAACTACGGTGGACTTTGGTTTCTGCGCAGGCGCAGGTGAATGTAATGCAATTTCCACAGACGAAGAATTTATTCGAAATGTAGGCATAAAAAGTAAAGCAGTCTTTATAAGAATTCATTGATGGTGGCTAGAAATTCATGATTCCATTTATTTAATTAAGACAGTAGTTTCTGCAGAAGTATAGATTTAAAGAAGAATCCACTCCGTAGCTAAAATAGTACATTGCACACATAAAAAGCAGAACTTTGCAATAGGAAAATTAAGTTCTAGCTTGATAGTGAATATTGTAAGCTCTAAAAAATGGCACAGTTTAAAGCGGTAAATTTGTTGTTTCATGTAAAAGTTATACAACTCACTGGCAATATTTATATACGTAAGCTATTTCTCTTGAAGCATAAAGCAGTTAAATGACGTCTTAAAAATTTTTCATGATCGATACTAGGCTCCAAATATATTGAAGAATGCTTTTGAAATGCAGAATCAGATTACTGTTGAAGCTTAATCGATTGAATTACCGATTTGTTGATGATAATATTCATCATTTATAAAGATAGTAGAGGTTTTCACGATTTTTTCATGTTGTGATGGATTTTATATAACTGGTGACAGTTACTAAATGAGGAACTTCTGATTAAGATTTTTAGGTGAGAAATGATGTAGAGTCATTGGGATTTTTTTGAAGCAGGAGACATGAAAAATAAGTAATGCCCTCTTCTGGAGTCGAACCTCGGGCCTCTCCAATATGCGCCGAGTGTGCTGACCATTACACCACGAAGGCATGCTGAGAAGGCGGGAAAATACCTTATAATGAAAGAAATGCTTTTATAATATGATAACATTTCATTTCCAATCCATGAAGTGCTGCGTGGAGAAGGGGGGAAGGAAGAAGAGAAAAAAGGCAAGATATTTACGTTCCGTGTACAGCGGGCAATTGAGAATTTATCAGTCACTCATGTGATTGCTTAGGAAAGGAAATTTAATAATTTTTTCTTTAAATACATATATCTTGCATTTGTAAACTGTAAAATCCACAGTTTTTATAAAATAAATAAATGAAAATAAACTGCATATATAGTGTGAATATGAATTATCATACATTCATGCATCTAGCAGTTAAGGAATTATTTTCCTATTCAATTTAACGAAGCGAAAAGTAAAAGGAAAATAATTTCAATACGTTGGCAGAGTCATTAGGTATTTCTTTATGCTGGAGACTTTAAAAATAGGCGATGTCCTTGCCGGACTCGAACCCTGGACCTCTTGAATGCGCTTCCAGTTATAACAGGAAGGCATACGGAAAGGAGGGAAAAAGTCTCTGTTATACGCTCCCATTTAAAGGGCGGCTGAATCACCACCAAATCCTGGTGGTGACGAATTATCGTGCACTCTCACCTTTTAGCCCGGGCGCTACTTGTAGAATCATTAGATTATTTTGAAGCAAGAGACGTGAAAAACGCGCAATGCTTTCATCGGGACCCGAACCTTGGACCTCGCGAATACGACTCAAGTATGTTTTCAATTAATGTATGAAAGCATGCTGAAAGGAGAAAGAAAATACCTTATATGTTTACCTGAAAAATACTGGTTGAATAGCGAAGATTCTGATAAATACAGTACAGTAGACACCACTTGAAGTGATCGCAGCTAATGTTACCATTCGGATATTGCTATCACACTTCCAAAATCGCGCCTCGTTTTTGTACGAAAACAGAGAAAATGCATCGCCTATTGTGATCAACAATTCGATTAATATGATCAAAATATAGTAGAATAAATTTCTGAAACGAAGTAAAGTTATCAAATAGTTATATTTTTATTAAATTAATTTAAATTCAATGCTATTTTGAATGAAAATTTTCTCATCGTTTAATGTTATCAAAACAGCCGTAGACAAACGTGATCGCATTAATATGTAACTACTGTATCACGGAAAAACTTTTACTTCGTTTTAAATCCCTATAAGCGTAAATCAACTGTGCAACAGAGAGTGCAGCACACGTTGTGGTAAGCAACTATTTAAATTACTCAGAAACGCAAATTTTGGTCAAATTATGGGACCAAACCACCTACAGATAAATAAGACATAAGATAATGATACCATAAACGCAGATGAACACTACCAAACTGGGTTCGAAGCATTGGCGGCGTAGGCAGCTACCAAGGGCGCCGATTTTCGGAGGGCACCAACTAAGTTGTTCTCAGTAGCAACAACTAAATAAAGGCGTATTTAGCTTTGAATCGTAATACGTTTAATTTACGCAGAGTTCAGATACTAGTGATAGCCTAGAATGCCAAAACAGCTGTACTGTAAAATTATACACCTTGAAAGCATAAAAAACAAGGAGAATTAAAAAAAATCTATTCCTTTCATGATCAGATTTAAAATCTGATATTTTTAATTTTATTATTACTAAAGCAATAAAGGTTACAATAAAACGATTAATGTTCAGAACTAATATTTAAAAATAACGTTATTAAAACAAATGCGTTCTCTGAAAAATTATTTAAAACAAGAAAAAAAATTTAAATAACTCACCGAAGACTTTTTTTAAAACAAGAGGACAGTTCAAAACAACTAACTAAGCAAACGAAATTTACGGAACTGATGGACTGCTTGCTTGTTAGGCAGATGTATGAGTTTGAAGAACAATAACTATTACGCATTCTATTCGTTGGCTATGTCTTACACGTGGTCTTCAAAACGCCATACCCTGATCAGCTACTATCTCATCAATTGATGGAAAAATGACTTCCTGAAGGAGTATGGTAAACCGAAACTAATCTGCTAAATTCTTTTTATTGTTATGCAATCCGAAATTAAAAGAAGCATTACCACAAACCGCAAATAAATCCTTCCTGTTGCATGCCGTCGCTATTATTAGAGCAATTTGAGACCCTTACGGATCTTTTCTTTCTAAAACAAGCACGCCAGACTTTCATCGTAATTAATGAACATGCCTTTTCCTTTTTTAAATAAAATGCAGGATGTACTTACTGGAAAAGTATTTTCCTTAGTATATTTATAAAACTAGGATTTCGCGGAGAATACTGCTAAATTTTGTGCAATTTTGTTTTCGCAATATGCTTATAAAAATTAGATGCTTATTTTTCTCATAATGCTTTTAGTTGCCTTTGTAAATCTTCACATTTAAAATGTAAATTGCATATATTAACCTGTATTATATGTATTTACACTAGACCACAACTGGGCATTAACTGATTGCTGTGCAATTTATTAATAATTGAATTATTATGTTATTGCAAGTATAAGTAATTAAATGAAAATAGAGCTGCAGTTTCAATGAATTAAATTATTATATATTTTCAATCTCAATTAATGCAATAATAAAGTAATAGTAATTAGAATGCAGTTAACTGAATTACAGTGTAATTGCTATTGCATTTAGATTACATACAATTTATACAATGCATTTAATAAGCCTTGCAGTCGTCATGGTCGGTATAGCAGTGAACAAAGCTGCCTTCCGTATTGATGGGTTCTGGTTCGAATTCCGGAAATGGCTTGGGCGTTTCTAAGTGTTTTTGTGGCGTAGGGGCACTCAAAATATAGGATGAGCTGAAAGGCCATTCTACTGGTTTTGTGGT